>CAUYQV010024866.1:0-10163 GCA_963574575.1 Galagoides demidoff | reverse complement strand
CTGACTTGGCGAGCTCGTCTTTGGTTTTCTGGAACTCTTCCTTCATGGTGGCCATCTCCTTCTCTGTCTCTGCACTCTTGAGGAGGGGCTTGATCTTGAAGAAGAGTTTCATCCAGGGCCAGTGCTTGACGTTCATGAAGGCACGGACATTGTACTGGATGCAGAAAAGGGCTTCTCTGCAATGGCATGGAAATGTCAGAGTACATCAATATTTTAGGGCAAAGTTATGATTGTTTTTTGTACATGAACTCCCCTTTTAATGAATGCCCCCACATATAAATGATGTATATGTCAAATTTTTTAATATATCATGTGTAGGATTTATACACACATACACACATTCTTATACTCATACTCAAAGTCAATAGTCTTTAGTCACTTTGCTAATGTGAATCCTCTTCATAGTGAGCAAATCTGTGTTCTTAAACTAGCAAAGAAGCGGACTTTAGAGGGTAAATACTGTGAATGTATGATAACCCTGTACCACTTGACATATGACAACATTAGTGACTTGGGAATGGACACGGTAATTCTAAGTTGATTGTGCTGCTTCTTTGTCATCATATGGATATGAACAGTGAAATGGTGTAGGTTGCTTTCTGTATTGCGCCACCTAAACTGAGCTTATCATTTGTTGGATCTTCCTTGAAGCCATTCCTTTTGTTCTGAACACCACTCTGTAAACTCTTTTTTTTTTAAGCTTCTTCAGATAATATACTGGCTTGTCTCAAATTCTTTCAGTTGCCTTAGTCTTATCTGCTTAATTAAACTGTTAATAGTCACAGAGTATTTAGCATGGATTGATCTCTAAATTTTTTTTTATTTAAACAAAATTGAAAAATAGTGGTAAGAAATGCCCTTCTATGGATTATAGCCATAGACTGGGTAGGTATGACTACTTTGTAGAAATATGTATTCTCTTCAAACTTGTTAAAATAGAAATTCTGTTTTAAGGCAAAGGGAGATACCCTGATACAAACCATAGTGCATACACATGGAAAAGACTCGGGAATACTTATAGTGCAGACCTGAATTAGTGCAGTTGTGTGAAATGAACATGCATTGTGTGTGGAAGGAGACGACAATCATGCTGGGTAGATAATCTAGGTGAGGTTAATTACAGAAAGGGGAAATTAAAGTTTTAAATTGGTAAACAGATAAATTAGGATGAGGGGAGAGGGCCTGTCAAACATGAGAATAGGAGATAAGCAAATTGCTTATCTTGGCTGTCAAAGACTGTGTGGTTGGAAATGATAGATAAGGTGGGGAATAGAGAAGGTCCTGACAGCAAGCAAGGCAACTGGCTTAATGGAAATAGTGCTTAGTGCAAACTGTTACTGCAGCTGTAAGTGAGATGGATGGAAAGGGGGAAATTAGAGGCAGGAAAGAAGTTTTGGAGGGAATTCAAGTGTGAGGGCTGAAGCAGAGGCTGATGTGTTATGGGGGTGAGTTCTGAACTGGGTAAGTGGCACATATTAGCTAGAAAATGAAAGAATTAATGAACAGGGAAGGCTAATTGGTAGTCCCTAAGGGGATCTTATCCTGATATTCTGTATGGTTGTTACCTTCTTTGCAACATCTTCTGATATTCTACCCTCATTAGGAATCCCCTACAGACAGCTTGTGTTCTCGTTATAATCTGGGCCAATTTTTCATCTCTCATTTCTTCCAGAAGACCCAAAAGGCCAGCTTTGAAGAAAACCTGGTGAAAGAGAGAGTCAAAAATCATTCCCATACTATAGGACACACAGAAATGGCAGAAGCTACTTGGATCAGGTGTAAAGAAATAACAGCTATACCTTGGTATGCCCAAATTTATATTGTGTATGGTCAATATCAATAGAGGCGAGAAGTTTCTCAGAAGCCTTCTTACTGTCAATGAACTGTCCCTCTGGAATAGCACTTGCATTTAAAACCTTGTATCTGCTCAGGTTAACAAAGAAAGAATAGTTAGAAAAGTGAGATCACATGTAAACCAAATGACATCAAAGCAAAATATCACTAAACATCTGGGAGCAAAAGTAAAAGCAGAAAATCTGTCTTGTGAGGTTAGATAGTAAAGCAATGTGATTTTTCTGTTGCCTGCCACCTTCCTGTTATTCTTTCTTTCTTTTTTTTTTTTTTTTTTTTTTGACACAGAGCCTCAAGCTATCCCCCTGGGTAGAGTGCCATGGCATCACAGCTCATAGCAACCTCCAACTCCTGGGCTCAAGCGAGTCTCCCGCCTCAGCCTCCCAAGTAGCTGGGACCACAGGCGCCCGCCACAACGCCCGGCCATTTTTTTGGTTGCAGCCATCATTGTTGTTTGGCAGGCCTGGGCTGAGGATTTGAACCCACCACCTTAGGTGTACGTGGCTGGCGCCTTAGCCGATTGAGCCACAGGCGCCGAGCCCCCGCTTCTGCTTTTTAATGCTTGGTCTGTACCACGCTTCCAGAGCTGGGAGCAACAGCAGCCGGCTTATTCAGACGGCCATGCGAATGTCTCACCATCTACTCTTCCTTACACTTTTGAAGGATATGTGAGTAATTTCCAGTTTGGAGGCTATGTAGTGTACTATACACATTCTGTTTTTGTTGGACAGAGTCTCTCTCTGTTGCCCCGACTAGACTGCCATGGCCTCAGTCTAGTTCACGGCAACATCAAACCCCTAGACTACAGCCATCCTCCTGCCTCAGCCTTCTGAATAGCTGGGAATATAGGAGCCCAGCTAGTTTTTCCATTTTTAGTAGAGACAAGATCTCGATTTTGCTCAGGCTGGTCTCAAACTCCTGAACTCATGTATCCTCCTGTCTCAGCCTCCCAGAGTGTTAGGATTACAGGTCGAGCCACCTTGACAGGCCTTAAATGTTCTTTTATGTGTATTTTGATGACTATGCACACATTTCTGTTGTGATAGAGCTACAGAGATAGGACAGATCATGAACATTCTCAGCTTTTTTTTTTTTTTCTAAGAGACAAGAGTTTTACTTTATTGCCCTTGGTAGAGTGCTGTGGGGTCACAGATTATAGCCACCTCCAACTCCTGGGCTTAGGCAATTCTCTTCCTCAGCCTCCTGAGTAGCTGGAACTATAGGCGCCCACCACAACGCCTGGCTATTTTTTGTTGCAGTTTGGCTGGGGCTGGGTTCAAACCTGCCACCCTTGGTATATGGGGCTGGCACCCTGGCCACTGAGTGATAGGCACTGCCCAACATTCCAGCTTTACTAGGACACTGCTGCCATTCTTTCCAACCCTCTTGGCAAGGCTTTTGTCTCCACCACTTGATAAGCTGCCTGTCCACACTGTTAAACGGCACAGACAATTCTTAGTCCTGATCTTTTTTTTTTTTTTTGAGACAGAGCCTCAAGCTGTCACCCTGGGTAGAGTGCTGTGACATTACAGCTCACAGCAACCTCCAACTCCTGGGCTCAAGCGATTCTCCTGCCTCTCAAGTAGCTGGGACCACAGGAACCCGTCACATCACTCAGCTACTTTTTTGGTTGTAGCTGTCATTGTTGTTTGGCGGCCCAGGCTGGATTTGAACCTGCCAGCTCAGGTGTATATGGTGCTGGTGCCTTAGCTGCTTGAGCCACAGGCATCAAGTCTCTTAGTCCTGATCTTATCTGACCTATTAGTAGCAGCGGACAATATTAATATTCATCATTCTCTTTCCCTTGAGACACTTTTTTCAGAGATAGTGCACTTTCCTGGTTTTCTGGCTGAGTCTCTTGGATGTCCACTGCTACGTCCCCCACTCTCTAACCCTAACTGCAGGCTGCCTTGGGGGCTCAGTTCTTCAGCCCTTCCTCTTCTGTAGCTGCCCCTCCTCTCCGCTGGTCTAATTCAGTCTCTGGACCATAAGTACCACAGGAATACTGATGGCTCAGCCCAGGCATTGCTGCTGAATTCAGGCCTACATACTTGGCTGCCTCCCTGTAGCCTCCCGAAGCATGTCTCCTAGGCCTCTCAAATTTGAGGTCATCCCTCCCCACATTTGCACCTGCCAGAAATGCCCCCAGCTAGTCAATGTCCCCCATCTTCTTAGTTTCAGAGCAGACCCATGCAGTCCCCTCACCTTCTCTTTCCTGTTCATTCCAACACCTGCTTCCTTAACAAATCACCTAAGGACATGACCTTATCACCATAAGTACCACCAGGACTCAAGATGCCCATTACTCCACCTGGTGGCTCTATTTTTAAAAATTTTATTTATTTATTCATTTTTGAGACAGAATCTCACATTGTTGCTCCCAGTAGAGTGCTGTTGCGTCCTAACTCACAGCAACCTCAAACTCCTAGGCTCAAGTGTATCCTCTTGCCTCAGCCTCCCAAGTAGCTAGGACAAGTAGCTAGGACTACAGGCACCCGCCACAACAACTGGCTATCTTTAGAGACTGAGGTCTCACTTTTGCCCAGGCTGGTCTTGAGTTCCTGAGCTCAAGCAATCCACTTGCCTCAGCCTCCCACATGCTGGGATTATAGGCATGAGCCACTGGGCCTGGCAACACCTGGAGGCTCTAATAACTCCCATTTGGCCTCTCCTCTGCAGGACCTGCTCCAGTCCCAGCTGTTTACAATTCCAAAGTCAACAAGGTCCACTAAACCCGTGTTTTTCAACCTTTTTATTTTATGGCCTATTTGAATCTATTTATCTTCCACAGCACACTTAAATTACTTTGATTAAAAAAAAAAAAAAGTAGGCTGGTTGTGGCTCCTACCTGTAATCCCAGCACTCTGGGAATCCGAGGCAGGAGGATCTCCTAAACTCAGGAGTTACCAGTGTGAACAAGGAGACCCTCTAGAAAAATTAGCTGGGCTTTGTGGTGGGCACCTATAGTCCCAGCTGCTCAGGAGGCTGAGGCAGGAGGATTGCTTGAGCCCAGGAGGTTGAGGTTGCTGTTAGCTCTTATGACACCACTGCACTCCAGCCTGTGCAAAAGAGTGAAGCTCTGTCTCAAAAAATAAAAAGAGCCTGCAACAAAAAAATAGCCAGGTGCCTGTGGTCCCAGCTACTTGGGAGGCTGAGGCAGGAGACTCACTTGAGCCCAGGAATTGGAGGTTGCTGTGAGTAGTGAAGCCATAGCACTCTATCCAGGGGGATAGCTTGAGGCTCTGTCTCAAAAAAAGAACCTGAAAGACAAATGGTATAGATTGTACAGTAAAAATGGCAGGTGTATTCCTGAGTTCAGTTGAGTCTAGCACCTACCTAAATAGCCTTCTCTGTAGTTTTAGTTTTCCAAGATAATCACAAAAATTATTTCTGTCACTGGGTTAAACAGCTCTTGCTTGAGTCACCACAACTACCCTTCACGGTTAATACTGAAGAAATAAACTTATATAGGAAAGTATGATCCTTTGCACATGCAGAAACTTACTGGAGAAAGAAAAGAAAAAAAGAGAAAGAGGCTCGATGCTCATAGCACAGTGGTTACGGCGCTGGCCATATACACTGAGGCTGGCGGGTTCAAACCCAGTTTGGGCCTGCCAGACAACAATGACAATTGCAACAACAATAAAAAATAGTCGGGTGTTGTGGCGGGTGCCTGTAGTCCTAGTTACTTGGAAGGCTAAGGCAAGAGAATTGCTTAAGCCAGCGGTTTTCAACCCGTGGGTCGCGACCCAAATGACCCTTTCACAGGGGTTGCCTAATATCAGGTATTACATTATGATTCATAACAGTAGCAAAAATTACAGTTATGAAGTAGCAATGAAAATAATTTTATGGTTGGGGATCACCATAACATGAGGAACTGTATTAAAGGGTCATGGCATTAGGAAGGTTGAGAACCACTAGCTTAAGCCCAAGAGTTTGAGGTTACTGTGAGCACTCTACCAGGGCGACAGCTTGGGACTCTGTCTCAAAAGAAAAAAAAAAAAAAAAAGAAGAGAAGTATGACCTTAATTTGCAAGAAGAAGAATCTCTGGATCTGTGGATGGTCTGCTCTGAATGAAAAAGAGCCTGAGTTTTAGTATACTATAAAAGCAGGTACAATTCAAGAAGGGTCAAAAATCAAAGCAATCATTTGTTAATTATTATTATTATTATTATTTTTGAGACAGAGCCTTAAGCTATCACCCTGGGTAGAGTGCTGTGGCATCACAGCAACCTCCAACTCCTGGGTTCAAGCGATTCTCCTGCCTCTGCTTCCCAAGTAGCTGGGACTACAGGCGCCTGCCACAACACCTGGCTATTTTTTGGTTGCAGCTGTCATTGTTGTTTGATGGGCCCAGGCTAGATTCGAACCTGCCAGCTCAGGTATATGTGGCTGGCACCTTAGCCACTTGAGCCACAGGCGCCAAGCCTATTATTAAATTACTATCTATGCTTTTTCTGCTTCCAAAAATAGTATAAGGTCAGCAAGCTCAAATTCAGAATGAACTGTCTATGAAAAACAAGTGTCAAAATCAGAGAAAGCCAGCTTGTGGAATCTGTGTTAAGCATAACAGGAGCCACTTTTTGCTAAATGTTACGTTCAGACAACTAAGGGAAAGGACTTTAGTTGCACAGTCTGGTGATAGCCAGACGTGAACACCCACACAAACCTCCCTACGATGAGCTCAGGGCTCCAAACAAGATCCTAAGAGAGACAAGCTTTGCTTCAAGGACTAACGTAGCTCAAATTACTAGTATTCAAAGGCCTCAGCAATTTCAGCAAGTATTTTGTAAAATAACACCAATGACAGAGAAAAATAATTTCCCCCAACTTTTGAAAAATCTCCAGATACACCGTTAAGTGTCAATATCACACTATATGCTACACAAGGGCATGCTAAATTCTGCTGAAACATAAAATTGTAAACCATGCTGAAGTCACACAATTTGCTAATTAAAACTTTCCAATATGTGACCAAAATATTATCAAATAATCTGATTTATAGCATTCTGTTCCAATTAAATCAATATTCTGAAACAAGAAAAAAAGTCATTTTCAAATAGAATTCAAATATGATAAAAGATTGACGTCAATAAATATTCTGAGCTTAATTGGCTTAAATGGACCCAGGTGCTTCTATCTGTAAAAAAAAAGTCCAGGATGACATTACCACATCCTTGAGCTGTTTATTTAGTCCCTGTCTGGAGCCTGATTTACAGGCGGTAAAATGCAATCTCAACCCACAGCAGAAGCAGGAATCATCTGCTAATGGAACTTCTAATTGAGAAGAGACCAGTGACGTGAGGTAATTCTTCCCAGGCAGGATCGTGCCTGCAGACCTCTTTGCACTTTGTCACAGCAAACAATCACTAACATATGCATTAAAGAAAATTTAAATACATTATGACTCAATAAATATCATAATCAATCAATATACAATTCTCCTCTCTTAAGGATTTAGTGCTCAGGTACCAGACTATTAGCGCTATACTATTACATTTACTTAGGTCTGAGCAATTTTTAGCATGTTGGTACAAAGTTTAACCATTTGTAATCGGAGGATAATCACATGTTTTAGAAACTAGCACCCTCTTAGGAATTTCCATGCGGGAACGAAAGGGGAAGTCCTAAGTGTGCAAAACTAACCTAACCTTCATCTTCAAATAACTATGGTTTTTTTTCTAGACTTAATTATTTCAAATAGGTTTATGGAGATATAACTGACATAAACGTCATCTGGGGGAGGAAGGCTGCGAGGACCCGCTCTCCTCCCTGGAAGCTGCCGTCCGTCTCTGACCGCAGCGCTGTGCAGCGAGGCACCCTCCTCCCATGATCCTCACCGTAAGCATGTGTCAGTAGTGGAGGAGGAAACGAGTATATTCTCACTAGACTTTCATAACTATCAGTTTCTACATTAACCAAGACTGGATGATTTTAAAATATTCAGGAAGAAAAATATGCAATTTTAATAAGCTTTATGTCATACAGACAAAATTAATGCTCTATCTTCTGCCTGTTACTACATTGTGTAAAAACCACAATAAAAAATAAAGCAAAAGAAAGGCTCACCTTTTATTTTTATTTTTTTAAATTTTATTTATTTATTTATTTTTTTGAGACTGAGCCTCAAGCTGTCCCCCTGGGTAGAGTGCCATGGCATCACAGCTCATAGCAACCTCCAACTCCTGGGCTCAAGTGAGTCTCCTGTCTCAGCCTCCCAAGCAGCTGGGACACAGGGGCCCACCACAACGCCTGGCTATTTTTTGGTTGCAGCCGCCATTGTTTGGTGGATCCAGGCTGGATATGAACCTGCCACCTTAGATGTATGTGGCTGGCGCCTTAGCCACTTGAGCCACAGGCGCCGAGCCTTATTTTTATTAACATTATTAATTTATAAGGTTCTTGGGCTCAGCTCAATAGAAAGAACTATAAGACATCATTTTCAAGATTTTCATAAAACAAGTTATGAAATTTATATCCTCCAGAAGCAGCTAAAACTGAATTTCAGTAAGAGTCAGTGACTACCAACAAGGAAAGACAGGTTATTTCACTGAGAGCTGACACCAAAGCCAGCACACATTCCAAACTTGGAGAGATATGTTAAATGTACTAAAAGTAATTAAAGGCTTGGTGCCCATAGCACAGTGGTTACAGCTAGCTACAGCCACCTGGGGGCTGGTGGATTTGAACCTAGCCTGGGCCAACTAAGCAACAATGGCAGCTGCAACAGAAAAACAGCCCGGCGTTGTGGTGGGAGCCTGTGGCCCCACCTACTTGGGAAGCTGAGGATTTAAGCCCAAGAGTTTGAGCTTGCTGTGAGCTGTGATGCTACGGCACTCTGCCGAGGGTGACATAATGAGACTCTGTCTCAAAAAAACCAAAAAAAATTAATTAAAAAGAGAAAATGAACATTCGCTATATAAAAACCATGCATGTGTCCCCCAGACCTAGTTCTTTTCCTAGGTTTGGTTTTATAAATGCTGGTGATAAATAAAGTTTGATTTATTACATGATCAGTTTGTGTGATTGTACAATGGCTGTGATTCTAGGTTATCTTTGGTCACAAGTCATCTTTAAGTGAATTGTAAAATTACTGTATTTTTATTTTCTAGGAAAAAAAAAAAGAGAGAAAATGATCTGTTTAGAATCTATGCTAAGGAACACAGATCAACGTCTGAAGTTTGTTACTACAGTCAGAAGAGCCTAACAGTGAAGATACACACCGTTATAGCAACAAGGTCAAGTTGGCACCCATCACTAAACTCAAAAAACACTTAAAATCTACATTAGCAGAGCAGCAACACTTGGAACTTGAACAAATAATAACTGATCTTATAATAATGGATCTCAAAGAGATACAAAGAAAGGAGAAATATTTGTTAGGTGAGGGGTCACATTCCCATTTCTTATTAATAAACACACATACAGGCTCGGCACCTGTGGCTCAATCGGCTAAGGTGCCAGCCACGTACACCCAAGGTGGCGGGTTCGAATCCCCAGCCCGGGCCCGCCAAACAACAATGATGGCTGCAACCAAAAAATGGCCAGGCGTTGTGGCGGGCACCTGTGGTCCCAGCTACTTGGGAGGCGGAGGCAGGAGACTGGCTTGAGCCCAGGCGTTGGAGGTTGCTATGAGCTGTGATGCCATGGCACTCTACCCAGGGGGACAGCTTGAGGCTCCGTCTCAAAAAAAAAAAAAAAAGGAACACGGGATTTCCTTTTTAGGATAAAGAAATTGCTCTGAAATTAGCTATAACTCAGTGACTATATTAATACCCCAAAGGGGGATGGGGCGTCACAGGGTATGACAGACCTCTTAGAGACAGAACACAATTGAAAGAGGGACTTCACCTAACAAATGCAATCAGTATAACCCGTTTTTTTTTTTTGTACCCCCAGTGAATCCTTAACAATAAAAACAAAAACAAAAAACCAATGATTGCAAATTTTAACATGCTGAATTTTATGTAATGTGGATTACATTTCAATGAAGATGTTATATAAACAAAAAGTCACAAACAGCGTGATCCATCTTGTAGGCACTGATTTTTAATTAAGCTGCTTCTCAAGTGGTCAACCTCCACGTCCTATGCTCCATGGGGGATAGTGGCAAGACCGTTCTCACGTACCTCAAAGAACAGGACCACCAATGTGATAAAGGCATCTTTTTTTTTTTTTTTTTTTGAGACGGAGCCTCAAGCTATCCCCCTGGGTAGAGTGCCATGGCATCACAGCTCATAGCAACCTCCAACTCCTCGGCTCAAGCGAGTCTCCTGCCTCCGCCTCCCAAGTAGCTGGGACCACAGGC
>CAUYQV010024864.1:0-15097 GCA_963574575.1 Galagoides demidoff | reverse complement strand
CATCTTGCCTGAATATGTACATTATTTACAAAATATTCCCTTTTGGCCTCTGAAATTTAGCCATTTTAGTTTGGCTGTTAGCTGTTTCTTTCCATATGCTAGCCAATACTGCAGTTATATCTATCATTAAAATACTCTTACGCATGAATTACAAATATTAATAAAGTAACTCTGCATGTATAAATATCTCAATATTTCTAGCAGAATTTAAAGCATTCAGAATGTACATAAAAGTATTTGTTTTTGGTAGGGACAGTATTTTGTTTTAATCATCGTTGTTTCAATAATGCTCTGTACATAGCAAAGCCCAAAACTGCAAAAACAGTAGCACCAAAACTTGCTCGAAGCCAAAATGTGGAGCTCTTGAGGTCAGCTTGTGTCACGTGCCTGTAGTCAGAAAATATAATTAATATTTGAAACATGATTAGTAGGAAAATATTCTGCCAGTGATGTAACAGTCTACTTTAGGGAAGTATTAGCACACTTGTCAGGCTAATTGCATACAGTAATGCTCCCCAAAACATTTATCAATATAGCCGTGTATACATTGCTTAGATAATCATTACCTTAAGAAAATGACATAATGTAGACATTAATAAAGACAAATGTCTTTCCAATTAGCTACAACTGGGGGATAGACATGTAAAATTTTATACATTTTCTTTACATGGGAAATGAAGATATCAGACAAATCAACCTACTACTTTTTACTACCACCATGATACTTCAAATGAGTTCTCATAATTTTGAGGGTCATAGAACTTAGATAATGTGCAATCTCTGGTCCCCACAAACAGAAAGCTATTTTGTAAGCAGTTAAACGACAAGTGACAATACTTTTCTGAGAGCAATGACTAAAGTTAACTTTGGAAATATTGAGCACCATAAAAATTTACCAAAAATATCCCAAAGTGGGAGGAAAACATTTACCAGTTTGCATTAATTTGGTTACTGCTAATTAAAGAAGGAAAAAACAAAAACAAAACAAAAAACTGAACCCTGGTGTTAGTCGGACAGGCAGTGATAATGGTATCAACTAAAGGACATGATGTCACATGATGGATTGAAAGGTAATGACATAAAAGAAGCCAAATTATGCATGACGAGAACAGGGACAGCTTGTACCACATACTGAGTTGTGAGCATGCTCAGTTAATAACACTGCTAAGCACCCTCAGAGTCTCAAGTATGACAGCTTACCATGCAGAAGATAAAGCTTTAAAGCAAAGGTTGGACATTTTATTCAGATGTCTCACTAAAGCCTTAGTTAAGCGAACACAATTGAGGTGATGCAGAAAACTTACAGAATTCAGAGCTTAGACTGTCTAGTTTAGGTTATTTTACAACTATGTTAAACAGATTTGAAGCAAAAATCAGACATCATTAAAAGACCAAGACACTGACATATGCAAAGAGTTAAGAGTCAAGAATTCAAATTGCATAAAACTTTGCCTCAGTAATAATCACAGAATGATCAGATTAGTTACCACAAAATACATCTGTACTCCCCTAGAAACAAATCTACAACACAAGCCAGATGGCTCCATGCTCATCACCATGGCAAAACAACACACAACACTCCAATTCCTTATCCTCACCAGTTTCTACTAAAAAAAAAAAAAATCACCCCTTACATCATTATTTTTAGCAAAACAAAGTGATAGCTACCACCTTGGAAGTTAGTTCTTCTAACAGGCAATGTTTTATTTAAAAAAAAAAAAAAGTTACAGGAGAGAATACTTAAGTTTTTTTTTTTCCCAATTAGAAAAACTCCAAGTCCAAACCATCAGTTGTGGGAACTGTTACCTGGCTTCAAGAAAAAGTGGACCATGGGATGACTCCATGAAGATGGAATCTTCTACGGAGCCGACAGCGTGCACCTGGTGAGTAATACTGCCTTCGTCGTCTGCTAACAGCATGGCACCCCACTCAGCTACCCGGGCTCTTAACCTTTCATACACATGGCACAGTTTGTAGTTCATGGCAGAGCTCACAAAAGAAGGGGACTCAAAATAACATCTCTCAATTATATATCCCACACACAAATTGAGTTGCCACCTTATACGATGCATCTCATGCTTTCTATATTTAAAATAAATGTATTCTATAGCAAATTGCCAAACTTAAAAGGAATTCTATCTATATGTACTCTTTTAAAACATTCACACAACAGACAAGGAAACCTAATGCTGTTACATACATTCTCTATATATCCCTCTGAGGCTGGTCTTGGTCTGAAATACCAAGCAGAATCTTTGAAACCAGTACACTAAGCAGTCCAGACAAGATTTGAAATGAGGCTAACACCAATTAGTTAAGTCTATGGATGCTTATAATTTCAAGCCTCCATATCTGTACTATCAAGAAGTACAAATACCTCTGTGAAAAATGAATCCAACATTCCAGACTTCTAGATTGCTATAGACCCTCATGAGAGGAATGAAGTTTACAACTCCAAGTCAACAGAGATGTGCAGAATTTAAAGTGGGAACTCAGCCTAAAAGTACGTGAGAGCTTCTGCTTCGGTCTCCCTGTGATCATCATGCATCTTCACTGTGGGAGATTTTTGATTTTGTTCTTGAATTTTTATGTATATTTTTATCTTAAGGGGAGAAAGAGATTAGGATTTAAGCTAGTTGCAATCAACTTAAAACAACTTCTTATGAATAGTCTTCAAGTATGGACGTTTGTTTCACATGGCTCTTTGTTGTGTTTTCAGAATGCAGACATCACTCATGACTTTATTAATTTTCTTTTGCATTTCAAGATCAATATAGATACGTGTTCAAGGTACAGTAGCTTGAAAATTAAACTATTAGCTGAAAGTATATTTCAATGGCCCTATCAATGTTAATAGTAGTTGTTTAAGACACTTTTAGACAGAGAAAGCTTAGAGAACTATTTTATGCCTTTATCACGTGCATTTAAAAGCTGCACTACCACGTTCTATTTATAAAAGAGAAAGCTTTATAATAGATGGCACACTTGTCATTGCTAAGCTAACTGATACCACCTGAATAGAGAATGGTGTGATCTTAAATGTAATCCGTAAGTGAGAATCAGAAACAGATTCGTGTTTGTCATTTGAGTTCTCAAACAGAAGCAGAATAACAGTTCCATAAAGTTACTTCCTGGTTAAGCAGAAGTAATTATTCCGCAATTCAAAAGCATTAATTCTTACAAAATGACATAAAAAATATCATCTTAGAATAAATTATAGTATCTTATTACATACTTTTCCTTTCTTTTTCAAGTTTACTTTCTTTTCAAATACAAAAAAGGTAATACATGTATATGCTTACTAGAAAATCTATGGGGAGAAAAAGGCAAAGTAGAAAGAAAAAAAAACCACTGGCAGTGCCCATGGCTCGGTGGGTAGGGTGTCGGCCACACACGCCAAGGCTGGCAGGTTTGAATCAGCCCGGGCCAGCTAAACAAAAATGACAACTGCAACATAAAAATACCCGGGCAAAAGTTGTGGCAGGCACCTGTAAGTCCCAGCTACTTGGGAGACTGAAGCAAGAGAATTGCTTAAGCCCAAGAGTTTGAGATTGTTGTAAGCTGTGATGCCAAAGCACTCCACTGAGGGAGACACAGTGAAACTCTCCCCCACCCCCAAAATCACCAATTAAAATTTAAAGTATTTCCTTTTCTTTCTTTTTTCTTTGAGAAAGAGTCTGGCTCTGTTACTCTGGCTAGAGTGCTGCGGCATTGGCCTAGCTCACTACAACCTCAAACTCCTGGGTTTAAGGGATCCTTCTGTCTACCACAACACCTGGCTAATCTTTTCAGTTTTTGGCTGGGGCTGGGTTTGAACCTGCCACCTCCGGCATATGGGGCCAGCACCCTACTCCTTTGAGCCACAGGTGCCGCCCTTAAGCTTTTTCCATGTATTTCTTACATAGCTACAAACATAATATGGATAATTAATATTTTTCCAAATTTGCTATAATATAAGAATTCCCGAGTAGCTTTGACTTATAGGCACACATTACCATGCCTGGCTAATTTTTACATTTTTTTTCCTTGGTAGAAATGGGGTCTCACTGTGTTGCTCAGGCAAGTGATCCTCCCTTTTTAGTCTCCTCAGTGCTAGGATTATAGACATGAGCTACCACATCCAGCGTGATTATGGAAACATTTTTAATAGCTGGATTATATTTCATTCTCCTATTGCTAGCTATCTCCATTTATTGGTGACTATAAAAAATGATGAAATATCTTTCCGCATAAACTTTTTCTCCATATTTAGGATATTTTCTTTATGATAAACTTTTCAGAAATGAATATTACTGGGTCAAAAATGTGTTTCCGCATATATTTATGAAGGCTCTTTTTTTAACCTGGTAATGTATAGGAATCACCGAATTTTCCCACTCTGTGTGAAATAAGTTCATTTAGTTCGGCAGTATCTCTTTTTAGAACATGAGAAATAATGACTAAATGCTGGAATATAACCATATCTAATCATTTAAAGCTTGTCAGAGTCTTCAAGTTTTAGGTGGAAAATTCCAGTGTCTGAGATGCTATCTTTCTGGCTTGGCAATCCTGAGGGTCCACATACATATCAGCCATCAAGCTCTCCTTGTCATAGGTATGGAGCCAACCAACATGGACATTATTATAGCTGCTACTTAATAATGCTGAGAGATGGAAATGTTTCATAATTGAGGCAATAAAGAGTTAAATGAAGAATTGTGTCAATAGTCACACAGGCATATATATGGTGACCAAAATTCCTATGTAGCTTTGCACCGAATACCTTAAAAAAAAAGCATTCAAAATGCTTTTGATTAATTTTGTAATTTATGTTATATATAAGAACATGAATTAAAACCTTTATTGGTATAATGAATTTAACCAATAATCAATAAAGCAAGTGTTATCAACTGTAATATTTGGAAATGTAAAGTGTCAAATTTTAAAGGGTTCAGGGGATTAAATACATTTTAGTTATTCCCAAATAGGGCACTTCTTTTTTTGGGGGGACTGAGTTTTGCTCTGTCGCCTAGGCTAGAGTGCAGTGGGGTCATTATTGCTTGCTGCAACCTCAAACCCTCCTGCCTTGGCTTGCTGGAGTGCTAGGACCACAGGCATGAGCTACTTAGCCCAGCACCAAATAGGGTATTTTTCATACTCCAGTAGAAATTTTTTTTTTATAATCTGTCATATGACTTTATATCTGTGGTATTAAAAACTATATTGTGGAGATCTAAAAATCACTAAAAGTTAGAACTTGAGAAAGGGAAAGAATTCAGAAAGATCCAGATATCAATTAATCTTACCTTAGATGGCAAGCAATTATAAAGAGGAAAATAACACAGAACATACTCAATAGCAGCAAAGCTAAGAGACTTAGAGCAGCTTAGAGGAGCTCCACCCAAATGGTCACTTTATCAGTTATCACATAACTTCTCAGAAATGTATTTGATTTTCTATTTTCCATTCCTCTCATCTTGCCATGTTATCCTTTCCAAATATAATAAAGAGATGCACAAAGGCACTAATATGAATTATCCTCTAATTTTACAACTCTATCCATATATAAATTTCAGGTATAAAATTTTAAGATAATACTTTGGAACAGTCTATATAAGTGTAATGCATGTGTACCTAAAGTTACTAGGGCACAGAGTTATCATATATAGCTCTTCTCTTTCTTTTTTTTTTCTGGCCAGGGCTGGGTTTGAACCTTCCAACTCCAGGATAGGGGGCTGGCACCCTTTGAGCCACAGGCGCTGCCCCTCTTTTTTTTTTTTCCTTCTTGAGACAGAGTCTCACTCTGTCACCCTCAGTAGAGTGCCATAGCATCACAGCTCACAGCAACTTCAAACTCTTGGGCTTAAGCAATTCTCTTAACACAGCCTTCCAAGTAGCTGGGACTATAGGTGCCCGCCATAATGCCTGGCTATTTTTGTTGTTGTTGTTGCTGTTGTCATTGTTTAGCTGGCCTGGGCCGGGTTCAAACCTGTCACCCTCGGTGCATGTGTCCAGTGCCGTAACCACTATGCTACGGCTGCTGAGCTCTTTCTTATTTGCAATCACTCGAATTGAAAGCTATGCTGAGGTCACCAAAACAACTTTAAAAAAACTTGTCTTGACCTCTCTGCTCCTTTACTCTTCTAAATGTTTCTATCTGGTATTTTGTATTTTTATTTCTAGTCATAATGCTACTATTGCTAATAATTTTAATAATGACCATTTTCCTAACTGAACAAGTAGGCATGAATATTTTAACAAGATACTTTTCAAAATAGGTTAAGAAATCTATAAACACTAGCTAGCAAAGATGAACTGTAACAAAACTATAAGTAAGCTGTTAACTGAGCATGCTTAAATAGTAATATACTTTGGAAAAGGACATAGGTGTGTACCAATGTCAAGGAATGTTTAATCAAGAATTAGGAAAATTCAAATTATAGATAATCAAATATATACAGAAAATACTTTAATGTCTATTAGAGTATTTGTGATCTAGTGATACTTAAAGATCAAATGAGGCACAAACTCCACCCTCAAGATTAGAGTGATGTTAACTAGTGATACTTAAAGATCAGATTAGGCACAAACTCCACCCTCTCATGTCCTTTAATATACCAACCAAATAGCAAAATTTAAAAAGCATAAGCAGTAGCAGCAGCTTACTTAATGAGAATCTATAACATGAACTCTTGTATAATTTTAAATTTATGACTATGTATATAATTCAAAGAATAGCCCTTTAAGGACATTCATACAAGGAAACAGAAATTTCATAAGAAATCAAAACAGGACTTTCTTGGATACAGTATTTTACTATAACATAATATCCTAAGAACTCTTAGATGCCCAATACCTAACAACATTAAGACGCCCAGGACACTAATTCTCTTCATAAGGCAAACCTAAGAAAAAGAAGTTCTTTTTGGTTTGACAATAATACAAAAGTTCTTCAAAAGGGCTCCTATATTAAGAACATGAGTTTAGGGCAGCACCTGTGGCTCAAAGGAGTAGGGCACTGGCCCCATATGCTGGAGCGGGTGAGTTCAAAATACATAAAGAAGGGGCTCGGGTGGTCAATGCCAGGGTTCAGGAAGCAGATCATTATGAGTGCCTTTTTTTTTTTGAGCTAGAGTCTCACTTTGTCACCCTTAGTTGACTGCCATTGTGTCATAGCTCACAGCAACCTCAAACTCTTGAGCTCAAGTAATTCTCTTGCTGCAGCCTCCCAAGTAGCTGGGACTATAGGCACCCACCACAATGCCCAGCTATTTTTTTAGAGACCAGGTCTCAATCTGGCTCAGGGCGGTTTCAAACTCTTGAGCTCAGGCAATCCACCCACCTCAGCCTCCCAGAGTGCTAGGACTGCAGGCAGGAGCCACTGCACCTGGCCACATTATGAGTGCCTCAAAATAAATGTCACATATTCAATTAAAAATGTATTAAAAAATAGAGTAAAAATTACAATGGGTACGTTGACTAGCCATCATACCTTTGAGTCTCTGGAAACAGTATCAATTATACACTTGGCTACCAAAGTAAAATGCTGCTACTGAACTTAAGAAGTCACATGAATAAACAACTTACATACTTAATGCAAATAATAAAATGAAATGTAAGAAATCATAAAATCACATATGCACGAAAAGAAATCAAAATAATATATTGTAAATAAATGATGTTGATTAAATTATAGGTTAAGCAAAGTGGTTGGGTTATACACAGAAACCCAGCAGGGAAAGAAACCGAGAGGATTAAAAAATTACTAAGTGGCACAGACAGACAAATGAAAACACCAAGAGGACAAAATAAAGTTCACAGCACACTAAAACACAGTCACATTCTCAGGCAAAGTAAGAGTGTTCTCAAGTCAGAATAATGAAATACTTAATAAATAAAAACCCTGGGTAGTTCAAACCAACAATCAAGCTCATTCCTATATAATCATCTTATCACTTTCAGATTTAAAAGGTACTTAAAAATTAAAATATATTCAAAAAGTATGTTTTCCCAGTAACATGATTTACATAAGCATTCCCAAAGATTAAAATCATCTGACCACACTGTTAATCATCCTCCAAATGAACTTAAATTTAAATAATTCCAATTATTCATAAATCATTCTGAAGAAAGACATAAACCTATCCAGAAATAAGAGTGAAATCATAATTAGCAAAGTACAAAGTTAAATGTGAAATAGTGTGTGTTTAGTCTAACACTGCTCTCACATGTTGAAGGAAATACACATTCAACTAAATTAGAAAGAAAAAAAATTATTAGTATAGACTTAAGATATGTAGTGTCAGCTCGGCACCTGTGGCTCAACAGGCTAAGGCGCCAGCCACTTACACCTAAGGTGGTGGGTTTGAATCCCCAGCCTGGGCCGCCAAACAACAATGATGGCTGCAACCAAAAAATGGCCCGGCGTTGTGGTCCCAGCTACTTGGGAGGCGGAGGCAGGAGACTCGCTTGAGCCCAGGAGTTGGAGGTTGCTATGAGCTGTGATGCCATGGTACTCTACCCAGGGAGATAGCTTGAGGCTCCGTCTCAAAAAAAAAAAAAAAAAAAAAAAAGACATGTAGTGTCAATAAACTCAAGAAAAGACTTAAATTTTTATGGCAAAAGGGGAGAAAAGTTTCAGAAATTAACCTACTTAAACCACCTAAATTCATGATCAAGATATAGTACTTTCTTTTTTAGGATGAGGGGTTCAAGTCACCTAAAATGTAACCAAAGTTAAAAAAAAGATTGGGGTGGCACCTGTGGCTCAAAGGAGTAGGGTGCCGGCCCCATATGCCAGAGATGGAGGGTTCAAACCCAGTCCTGGCCAAAAAAAAAAAAAAACTGCAAAAAAAAAAAATGTAGCGATATTATTTAGAAAGGTACTTAAAGGCAGGTATCATATCTTATCTTCAAATTTTGTCTCAGCTCACAGCAAGGAGGTTTTTATACAAAGCAGGTACTTAACTATTCTGAATGAATAAATCAAGAAGAGGGTTGGGCAGAGTGGGGTTGTAGGACAATGTAGCCTTCCTCACTCATGTATTATATCCAGTAGAAATTTTGATTTCACTAACCAAAGTTTTTACAAGCACACTAAAGCAATGAATTTGAGACTAACCTGTATGTATCAATTTTTGTCTATTAATTCTTTTCAGATATTGAATTAAACCTTTTACTTAAAAATGATACATTTTTTAGAACTGCTGTTTCACAGTTCTAAATCAAACACTAGCATGGCAGCTCTGATTTCTAAAAACAAAGACTCAATACTTAGTATTAAGGTGGAACCTTGTCTACTGAAGTACAGTGGAAAATTCTTAAATGACTTTCACTTAGCTAATCAATCTTTTTTTCTGCTTAAGATTCTAACACAATAACCAATAGTGACCAACCACCAAAGGCTGACAAACCCTAAGAAGTAACAGGAAAATGTAGTTCCATTTTCACCCCACCATTCGATAATTTTTTCACATTTTTCATGGGAAAAGAGAAAACCGTTGGGGAAGGGGATAGGAGCAAAGATGTTTTATTCCACAGGTGCTCTTTTTTAGGTCTCCATTTGCATCTAGGCTATCCTTAAGACTGAGGCTGCACACTCTAAGCCTGCTTTGTTCTAATTAGTACTTAAAAGATTTTAAAATTGCTATTCCTTAAAAATCAGAAAATTTCACCTAAAAATCTTGATTTGTAGTCTCTTGGAGAATCAGAAAACCTGGTAACAGCAGGCCTGCACACCACCACCAGAGCAGAGCTAGGCAGTGGTGGCCTCTTTTGGGCCTGCACAGTCCCTCCTTCTCCTGGTTTCTTTAACTTGGCCACTTTCACTCATTTACATTATCCATCCAGGCCCTCAAGTCCCTACCCATCTTTCTTACTTACCTTTCATAAACCAGAATCAACTTCAGAACGGAACCGCTCAAATTCCACTGTACTTCTGTTAAATGACTGAAATACTAACTAGTATAAGGAAGACGGTCTTTGAAAGACACACCAGTTCCCCTCCTCATCTTTTTCATTCTTTTTTTTTCTTGATTACCAGGTATTAGTGATGTGTGCTGATACTGCCAATAAGTTATCTTTAGTTTATAAATAGATCTGACAAAATGTACTGATTTCTCTCTGAGGAACACTACGTAGAATAATTTATGATGAGCAAAGTCATCCATTTAATGCACAGTCAACCTATTTCATTTGGAGGCTAACTAAAGTGACCTAGGAATAAAATTGTTACCAGAGATGCAGATAACATATCAGGAACTTCTAGGCTAGATATTTTCAGGCGTTTTGCTATCACCAATCACTGGGAGCAAAGGTGAGTTTACAAGTAAGACACCAAATAGTGTCACTTCCTATTTAAATAAAATGACTACATTGGTAGATCAGAGGAATGTGGTGGAAATTACATACTGATTTTAGAAAAATCCTTCATGAAATTTCTTACACGACATAAAGATAAAATATGGGCTGGATAATACTACATTTTTAATTGACTGAAAAATCTTTCCCCAAGAATTCTGAAACTGACACTGGGAGAGTCCTCCAGTGGAATACTACAGGCCTTCACTCACTTTAGCACTTTTTCTCTCCAACTTCTGGGTACTCAACATTATTTTTTATCAGTAATTTGAAAGATAAGACATATCTACCAAATTTGCAAATAACACAATGCTGAGAGAGATATATAATGGGACAAATGACAGAAACAATGTTTGAAATGACTGAGCTGGAACAAATGGATCAAAAAGAATATGACATTTATTAGAGATAGATATGTATCTGCAGTTAGATTCTAAGCATTAATTAAAAGTGTCAAATGCACAATAGAAAGGGGGGGGACATCTGTCTTAATAAGCACTTTTTTTTTTTTTTTTTGAGACAGAACCTCAAGCCCTTGGTAGAGTGCCGTAGCGTCACAGCTCACAGCAACCTCCAATTCCTGGGTTTAAGCAATTCTCTTGCCTCAGCCTCCTGAGTAGCTGGGACTCCAGGTGCCCGCCACAACACCTGGCTACTTTTTGGTTATAGCTGTCATTGTTTGGCAGGCCCAGGCCGGATTCGAACCCGCGTGCTCTGGTGTCCATGGCTGGCGCCATAGCTGCTTAAGCTACAGGCGCTGAGCCTTGAGACAGAGTTTTATTTTTGTCACCCTCGGTAGAGTGCCGTGGAGTCATAGCTCAGAGCAACATCAACTCTTGGGCTCAAGAGATTCTCTTTGCCTCAGCCTCCCAAGAAGATGGGACTACAGGCGCCTGCCACATGCCCAGCTATTTTTAGAGATGGGTCTTGCTCTTGCTCAGCATGGTCTCAAACGGGTGAGCTTAGGCAATCTACCCATCTTCGCCTCCCAGAGTGTTAGACTGCAGGTGTGAGCTACCATGCCCCGTCTCCCTAATAGCACCTTATATGATAAAATATGATTTCAGTTAACCCACAGATAATATACATTAACAGTGGGATGGGGCTGCTGAAAAGTTAATTCATGCACTAGACAGATGCTGCTCTAGCTGTGGAACATGACTGCCCCCTGTTCTGGACTAGTCAGATCCCCTCTGGAGCACTGCTATCCATTCTCAGTGGTACCTTTTAAGAGGTACTCTGAAACCTAAGGGACTTTCAGGTGAGGACAACCAAGAAAGATGAGGTCATTTAAGAAAAGGCTAAAAGAAATTGGGGATGTTCTACCTGAAGAAGAGAAAATTAGGGGAGACATGATGGCCGTCTTCAAAAGTCTGAAGGATTGCTATGTTGAAGAGGGAGTAGAATAGTCGTATGTTGTTCTAAAGGGCAGAACTAAAACTAAAGAAGAGAAAGTTACAGGGAAAACATTTTAGTTTAGAAAAATAAAAACAAAAGCGAAAACCCTCTTCAATGAGGAAAGCCATGAGTGGATAAACAGAACTCTCTCAGGAAGGCTTGCAAGAAGGCATTCTAACAGGAGGTTAGGCCAGATGAATTCTAGACTCTTTTCCACTAATATTCCCAATACTGGAGCTCCTGAATGTTGTTTGGTTTGAACTAGCCTTAACATTTTCTCAGTCAGTCATCATGAGAGAATCTGTCTGGGTTACCACTTTACAAGATGCCACTCAAAGAACACAGGGAGAACTGTAGCACCAAATGAATGTGGTGATTCCTTCAAAGCAGTCACCTGAGATGGTTGCATTCTTATTCCAGAGCTGCCAGTACTCAAAACATCACTGAAACTCTTAGGATGCCTTCAAAATCTGTGTGTGACTCACATAAGAACTAGACTCATTGTTTCATAGATAGAGCTACCATATTGCTGGTAGATACAAACTATCCTCATTTGATACGTGGAGTCTAGCCCTCAGTGAGTGTCCAATGGTGAACCACAAATAACTGACCCATTTCTAACCAAAATCTATTATTTAGCTTGATATTCATTTTAATCAAGCCCAACTCCCAGTAACTTTTAAATGACTTCAAAAACCCAATTCATCCTTAGAGACATGCAAATTTGATATCAGATACAAATTAAGATTATATAGGCTCTTAAATGCTCAAAAATGTAAAACTGATTTAATAAAAGTAGCATGAACAGAATAAGAATATAACCTTCTAAGTTCATTGTTTTGAGGGAATGTATACATCCTTTATTTTCTCTTTCTTTTTAAGAAGCATATGACTTTATAGGAATGTTTTTGGCTCAATGATAAAGACCTCAAAAGCCTATAGTACAGATCTTTTTTCTTTTCTATTTCCTGTGAGTCCTTAAAGTTATTATCCTCATTTCTAGAAAATATGTTCTTTCATATAAACATTGTAGGTACTTAAAAGTAAAAGTAGATTAGGATTGTAAATGGTTTCAAAAATAGAAAATCTTTTCAAACTCAAAATACTGTTCACATGACTATGGTTTTAATAAGATACATTATTTGAAGATAAGCTGAGTATAGTATAACAGAGTATCTTTTATTTGGAATCAATGTGTCTTTTTCTTACTATAAAAGTCTTAATCTATTTTAACCACTCAAGAGTCAAAAGATTTTTATCTCCTTATATTATCTTCTAATAATAAAGATGCTTTATCTTCCTTATGAAAAAAAATCCAAAATCTTCTTGTATAGTCCTGTAAATATATCTATTAATTAAAAAAACATTCTTAAGGATGCTTCCAAAACTAAACATTGTCATCACGTGAGAATTTTAGTGGAAATTAGTTGGGCATCAGTCGGCTTGTTGTCTTTGTGCTGAGTATCTGTATAATAAATAGTTATCCGTTTTTTTCTTTTGTATTTTAACAGAATGCCTGGTACCCAGTAAATAAAGTTAAGAACCTGTTAAGAACTGCAGTGAAGATTTTGTTCTTTACAGATTGCAGCAAGTCTGAGTTGAGGAAGTTCTGACAGATGCAAAATGTACACCTGTTGCAGGTGCACATACAGCGTAACCGGGCATGGCTGCGAAAACACACAGAAGGACAGGAGTTGAGTTCTTACTTACAAATATGGCACAAGTCGGGGTGTGCCAACTTAAAAAAAAATACTTAGGCATAAGCAACACTCTTTGTAGAAAGGAAAAGGACAGTGTGGGGCATGCTAAAGTTGTGCAGAATTCCACATTTACTAAAAACATAATGAACGGTAATAGCTTCCTCCTTCCTCCCTATAGAAAAATCTAGAAAATTAGCTAACACTTTTGCTTTGTTTGGAGGGGGATGGAATTCTTATTACATGAATTTTAGTGGAATATGCACAGCAATAGATGGCACCCTTGGCTAAATTAATAAAAACTGAGTAAGCCATAGCACCCGCCAAAAGGATAAAGCTTGCTAGCATTTAAATAACCATTCCCTCCTCCTCCTCCTCTTCTGCCTCGTCCTCCTCCTCCCTCAGCATACACACATGCCTGAAAACCAGGAAGGAGAAGAATGACAATACACAAAAAGTCAAAAGACGAGTATAATCAACCCTGAGAAGATGTGAACATCGTCTTTAATTCATCAAGCACCCTGGCTCCCAAAGGAAATCAAGATGCTTCATAAATTTCTACTCGGAACAAAATACAGGGTTAATTTCATCTGCTACTAAAACACAGCAGCTAAGTATGATTGTATGAAACTCTGGGTACAGACATAAAAATCAACAATGGATCCAACTGAAATTAGATATAAAATTTGGGACGGCTTTCTGACTCCTTTCTGGTTGAGTGGAGTTGCACTAGATGGTGCAGGCACCTGGGACAACTCATTTCACTTCAGCTGTAACTACCAAGTAGGGCGCCTCCAGTGACTGACTGTTCAGTGGTCAGAGCCACTCATCATACAAAGCCACCGCACCACCCATGAAGAGATACTGGCGCAGAACCCACTCAGAAGAGCGTCACCTCCTGTTAACACCTCAACATTTTTACAGGCTTCTCAGTCAAAGGACCGGCCCAGTCTGACTTGTGAGATCTGATGAGACCACAGCACATGGTGGCATAGTTGTAGGTATTAGCAGCATCCCAATAATGCCTAATTCCCAACATGAAGAAAAACAAGAATTAATATTTTTAAGAACTTTTATAGGCTCAAGACATTCTTTTTTAAAATTTGACTTGTGATGATGAACATACCACTGCTACTAAAGTCACTGCCAGCTGTCATACTGGGATCCATCTGTTATTTTATAAATTGAATCTGACTCTTCAACATACACCAGGCTCCACCCACCAAAAAGGAGAGATGCAAAGTATGCTTAGCAACAGGGAGATGTTTCATGAGAAGTAGTTTGGGATTAACCATATAAACAAGTGTCCATGTATGTACATTTATCATATATATACACACACACATACACACACACACACAAATTATAATAAAATGTTCTTAAAGATGCAGAGCTAAAACACAGTAGGAGTTATTTGGAAGATTTTAAAAGTACACTTATATAGCAAAGAAGACACTGTAATATATAGTTAGGCAGTAAGCCTGACCAAGCAGTGCGTTTCTAGATAATTATTATTATTATTATTATTTTTTTTTTTGAGACGGAGCCTCAAGCTATCCCCCTGGGTAGAGTGCCATGGCATCACAGCTCATAGCAACCTCCAACTCCTGGGCTCAAGCGAGTCTCCTGCCTCCGCCTCCCAAGTAGCTGGGACCACAGGCACC
>CAUYQV010024863.1:0-42589 GCA_963574575.1 Galagoides demidoff | reverse complement strand
CTCCTGCCTCCGCCTCCCAAGTAGCTGGGACCACAGGCGCCCGCCACAACACCCGGCCATTTTTTGGTTGCAGCCATCATTGTTGTTTGGCAGGCCCGGGCTGGGGATTCGAACCCGCCACCTTAGGTGTACGTGGCTGGCGCCCTAGCTGATTGAGCCACAGGCGCCCAGCCACCTCCTTCTAACTGTCAAGGGAAGTGTGTCTTTGGCTGAAGTTAGTGCTATTGGAATGGGGGAATTTAGGGAGCTCCTGGCTACCCCTGAGATTTCTGCCACCTGTTCTATATGCAGTATCTCTCCTTGGGCTCTGCAGCTAATTAATACAACCTGAAACAAAAGTAGAAACTGTGACTTTTTAATATCCTTACATTTAGGTCATTGTGAACTTTCAGTTCTTCAATGCAGGTGCCGCTGTCCCACTGACACCCTGTTGCATTTGTGTGTCATCCAGCATCTCTGACTAAATGCACTTCATGGAGGTCTTCTGGTCAAGAGAAGAAGCTGTTTTTTCTCAAAGTCCTCAGAGGATTTGGATGTGTGATGATGACATGGCAATTCACCCTTGCTTGCTGCCCTAGTGCTGCAGTTAGTGACAACACTTAGGTATTTGAGATGACACCCAAAAGCTCTGAGAAAAAACTGGTAACAGTACAGCCTCTGGTGATATTATCTTGATCATTATCGGAACCTCCCTTTCGTCCTCTCTCTAGTTTGCTTGTTTCTATGAAGCAAAAGACATTGTGAATGATAAAGTAGAATGGAAACGTGACCAGTGTGGCCCATTCAGACTGTACAGGAAATGAGGTATTCAGAGAATCTTTTCAATAATGCAGAAATAGAAATGTTGAAACAAAGGTTTTGATAAATTAGATTTTTAAGGCCAGACTGGCTTTCCATATTCAAGCATAAGCATGAATTAGTTCCTTCCCCTAACATATTTTTACTGTTATTAATGTCAGTTTATGTCTCCTAGTAGTAAATGGCCCATTAAAACTAAGAAACTTGACAGTAAAGCTACTGGTTTTTTACCATTACCAAAGCAACTTATCATTAAAGAGAACATAACATAGCCCTAAATCAGATAAACATTGTATCATGGAGACAATAGGGTTATTAAGAAAAGAAATTTTTTCCTAAGTTTTCATTATTAGGATGTCTACTATGAGATATTTTGATGTGGGAGTTAGAAAAGCAAATTCAATTTATCTGGAAAAGTTTCAGTAATACTTTAAATTTAAAAAATGGATTGAACAAAGGAACACTTCGGGAAAAATGTGATCTAAGAACACGACAATAGTCTGTCTTTTTCCACCTTGACAATCTACCTTCTGTCATTTTTTGTGTTCACAAGAAAAGAGGAGTGGTAATAAATTGTTGCTTTTCTTAGTTGTGCCTGGATTATATGTAGCATATTTTACACATACCTATTTTCCTCCTGATCACAGCAAAAGGTTATAAATCTATCAGCAGAGCGATTCCCAGAACATATGGCTCATGGGGGAAAATAGCTTGCATTTAGCTCTGGCCAGCTGTCCAGAGAACAACAATGTTAGTAACATTTCAGGGCAGATAAGCTCGAGAATATATTTAGAAAGTGCAAGCTAAGAAATCTATATTAATCTCCTCCATTAGATTCAAATACACAAATTGCCCAGTGCACTATTTCTTAGAGCAAAGCTTAATTAAATCATTCCTGGTCACCAAATATCTGATGGAACAAGAATCATATCAGACATTTCAGACTTGGAATAGATGACATTCATCTGGTTAAAATCATAATAAGCTTTCTGGATAACCAGTAAGTTCTTTAGTCACATGTCTAACATGATTTCTGGTGCTGTCAAAGGTGAAAAAGCAATAGAAGATTCATATGCAAAAAAGAGATCAACTGCAAATTTGGACTAGCTTTTAGACATTTAAGTGAAAATAAATTTCATTTCAAGATTCAGAGTTTATGGATTAAACGTTGGTAAATTAAAAGAACTCCCTGAAGTTGTTTGTGGCTGATTTGAGGACTGGGGCAGGGAAAATATAAGATGAGCCTCAAGCATCTTTTAATGCCAAAGTGAAAGAAAGCACTTTTCAAAAAAGGAAAGAAAGAACAAAAGAAAAGGAAAAAAGATAGTGTTGAAAAAGACACAAGGGCTAACCTGATAGAACTCCCAGTAGTCAAAGCTGGAGAAATTGAAACAACAAAATAAATAACTACAGCACTGGATAAAAATCCAATGGATTAAACAAATACCATGACTCCATACTTATATAAATAAAGGATT
Organism: Galagoides demidoff; assembly: GCA_963574575.1. NCBI lineage: Eukaryota > Metazoa > Chordata > Mammalia > Primates > Galagidae > Galagoides > Galagoides demidoff. The sequence continues at coordinate 40,313 of CAUYQV010024863.1, read as the reverse complement.
GAATAAGAAATAACTGGAGAAGGATGGACAATTTTTCCTTATGCAAGAATTTCCTAGAGGAAGTAAGTAAAGGTTAACAGCCCTCCCATTGAGTGGGCAGGAGTTAATGATTCACTTCCAAAGAATAGAGGGTGAAAAAAAGGAAATGATAACTTTAAAGAAACATGCTATGCCCCATCTTAGTTAAGGGATCAAGGTTAAAATCAAGTGAAGTATCATAAGAATGGGAAAATAAACACCACATGTACTCAATACTAAATTGAAACTAATTGATCAATACTTGTGTACACATAGGAAGTAAAACTCAGTGGAAATCAAGCAGGTGGGAGGGAGGAAGAGAGGGATGGGTAAATTCATACCTAATGTGTACAATGCACACTGCATGGGCAAAAGGCACAATTTCGAGTCAGATGGCACAAAAGGAGTATATGTAACTGAAACATTTGTACCCCTGTAATGTTCTGAAATAAAATTTTAAAAAATCACCAGTGATAAACCATATGGATAATATGTACTCAAGAAGACATGGTACAAAGTAAAGGGCACTTCACGTTTCTGATATCTTTCACCCAAAGCCATAACCTCAGTCTAATCATGAAATAACATCAGACAACCCCAAATTGAGGGATATTCCACAAAATATCTTACCAGTGTTTTTCAAACTTTCAATACATACAAAACAAGGGGAAACTGAGAAACTGTCACAGACTGGAGGAGGAGATGACGTGATGACTAAATGCAGTGCACTGTCCTGGAGCAGATCCTCCACAGAAGACATTAGAGGGAAATCTGAGGAAATACAAATAAAATCTGTAGGTTAGTTAATAATGGAGCAAGCTTAATTTCTTAGGTTTGTCAAAGATACCATGGTTAGGTAAGAAGTTAACATTAGGGGAAGCTGGATGAAATTATGGCATTGAGTTTAAATTTTAAAAAAATATTTAAACTCAGATTTTAAGTCTGCACATGTTCAGAATAAAGCCAAACCCCCATTTAAGGGTGGTAAAGTAAGTCTGAGATCACTTTGTAAGGAGAACACTGCTCTCTCCACAGGTTCTCCCGACCAACTTCTGAGAGAGATGGGGTGACTATTAATGCATGTGTGCCTGCTGAAATGCCCTTTGTGCTTCTACTACCTTAATCACAAAAGCATGTATATGTTTTAACTAATCTCGTCAGATTATTGCATTCTCAAAGTTTGCCAGGAAGGATAAAATAGCAAATTTATCATTGATTATTCATTAGGAGTTCAAATAAAAAAAATATTTATGGAGAATTACTTGAAAGAGAATGGGGCATATACACTTTTCTAGGCACTCGAAACTCCAGGTCTTATTGAGCCAGGTCATAGATCTGCCCAATGCATTGCAGACATCATGTTAACCTGCTAGGCAATTGCTATTGGTCTGGGCTGAGATTCATAAAGCACTCCATGAGTATCATCACCGTGCTTTCTAGAAGAATGCTGTTGGAGTTATCATTTCTCACATAACACAATGTAATTCATGTGTAGGGTTTTTCTCAAGTATCAATGACTGGTGAGTATCTTATATAGTATATATGAGATACTTATGTATACTAATAAGTATATAACTTTAGACCCTGTATTCCAAACACCAGTATCTCTTTGACCCTATTTTAAATTGTTCCTCCTATCTTTTAATCTTTGTATGTATTATTTACATCGTACTACTAAGATATTTATTGGTGAGAAATTTTGAGAATGCCTATAGACATATTTTTTGAAAAAATTAAAGGTTTTCCTATTATTCAGATATACATTAACATATTTCAGTATGAATATAGATACATCTAGGCTTATCATGCTGTATTTTATTACCTTTTTTTTAATAGGTTGATTTAAGCCTCATTTTAAGGAGAGAAGGATATAAAAAGGTATAAATGAATACATTGAAGTAATATTAAATAAATGCATTTAAGTCCTCAGTTTTTTTTTTTTTATCAAAGTTAGAGCTTTTCCTTTTGCAGGTGGACCAAATTTTATGCCTGTGTTTTCATAAGTGCATTGAGAATTTTAACCTTTATGATTATACTATAATTATGAATTTATTTTTAATAAAGATAAATCTATTTTATCTATTGAACATATAGAACACATTTTTCCTAATGCACTATAATAAAGTGATCAATCCATGATTTGTTAATAAACATACATATAGAACATAAGCATTCTATATCTTTTGTTCTTAATTGGAATTTAGAACAAATACATTTTTTCCCTCTTAATGGAAAAACAATCTTCATTGGGTAACTCTTGAAGTAAAAGCTTAATTCAATGGCCTCTGTAGAGTTTTGCTAGTTTCTCTATAGAAACTTAACCAAAAGAGGTATTAGAAGTAATAATAATAATTTTCATATGTAAGGTATGTAATAATAATAGTAGTAATAAAAAGGATACCTATATGTTTTAAAAATAGTGAAGAGGAAAACATGGAAGAGAAGAAAGAAATAGATGGGTTGTGTAAATAATTACTTTGGAGAAATAATAGTCTTAATCCTTTTTTTAGTATGGTATTGTTAAAGAAGACCAAGGAGAAGAAGGATGTTTTTAAATAAAGAAGAAAGTGGTTAGAGACAAGCTGAACAATGTTAATGAAGAAAAATTAAGAGGAAGAAAAAGATCTCACTCAAAAAGGATGTTAAAGGCCTTCTAAGACCATAGAAAATGCTCATTGATTTATAGTTAAGAACTGTTAGAACTAGAAGGGCGTCTTTAAAGTACATCTATTTTAATCTCCTCTCTCCCCCTCCCTGCTCCACCCTACTTTTCTCCCCACCTCTGTCTTCCTATCCCCCCTCTCCTTAAATGAGGGACTTGAGATCCAAAATGGAACAAGGCACAATCCTCCCTAAGGCATATAGCTCTGGGCAGAGCTAAGGTTAACAACCCAGAGCTCCTGATTTCTGGTTCGATTTTCCTTTTACATCAGTGGGTGGAGATAAAAAATACAGCAATGCCAAAATAAAGTATATTCAAACAGAAATCATGGTTAACTAAACTCCTACTGCTGAGATTGGGTGGCCTCAAGACCAGATGTTTTGTGTGTGTCTAAATTGGGAGCACACACTAGCTGGGCATTGTGGCTCATTCCTGTAATCCTAGCACTCTGAGAGGCTGAGGTGGGTGGATTGTTGGAGCTCATGAGTTCGAGATCAGCCTGAGCAAAGTGAGACTCCTGTCTCTCCTAAAAACAGAAAAACTGAGGCAAGAGAATCACTTGAGCCTGAGTTGGAGGTTGCTGTGAGCTATGATGCCACAGCATTCTATCCAGGGCAAGAGCTTGAGACTATGTCTCAAAATAAATAAACAAATAGGGAGTAAAGGTTTTATCAATGACATTGATTTTCCTCTCGCTAATTTGTTCATAATTAGTGCTAAATAAATACAATTTATACTAACCTATTGGGTTATTATTGAGTTTCTACCCAGGCTTGATTATTTGATCAGACCTTTGGTGGTGGCATCACTATGACCCTTGACCTCTTTGCTGCCTCCACTTTCTACCCACTCGCATACCCATCATCACCCCAGATCATCCATGCCCTGGAAAACAGCCGGAGACAGTCACACACTGAGTGAACTTCATTCTCTAGCCACTAGCCCTTGATAGATTCAGACAGTTGCTCCCAATTAGCGTTCAGAAAAATTTTCCCCTAATTAATTCTCTGGAAAATTCACAGTATTGTTGCTGTTGTGCTTTTCTTCTATTTTCATGTGTAGTTCTATTTCCTGAACCAATAACCTCATATATTATTTCACTGAGAAGCTTGAGGCCATTTTCCTCATGTACATACTCTGTGCACATTTCTGTGTATTTCTACAAGCTCATCCTCTTTCCTGGATTAATTACTCCATCTGCTTCCTAGCTTGTTTTCCCCTCTCCATTTCCAAACCTCCCACTTTCCACCCTCTTTAGATTTCTTTCTATCAATAATCCCTTGTATCTGATTTGCTCAAAATATTTCTTTAGTAATCCTCACTCTCTCTTTTATCATCAAAAATGTTCGGATCTATACTCTCTTGAGGAAACGGTCCTTGAGCCTGTTGTTTATTTATCTGTCTCTGGCCCTTGGAAAGTGCACTTGCTCTCAATATTTGAGTTATTACTATTGTTTAGTTCCTGTATGGACCTGCATCACCAGCCTGTACCTTTCTCCTGAGCCACAGCCAGCCAGATCATATTCAGGTCTATCCAAGACCATTCCACTTTAGTTCAGTTAAAGAAATTTTGATTTCCCATTTGTTACCACTTTTAATTTTTCCATTTCTGACTCATTAGACATTGACTTTGTTTTCTTTGGTTCTCTGACTTTCTTTTATATTTACAAGTATTCCTGTCATGCTCTCCGTAGGGTCTTTTTGCTTTAAGCACAACCTATCCTGGGTCACTTTGGCATTTTAATGAAACAGATAACCATTCTTCTAGTTCTGCTTGGGCACCACGTGTCAGTTATATAACCACTCATGCTTGTGGAATGAACTTGTTTCCTGCTCAGGCTCTCCCTAAGCAGCTGGTGATTGGGAAACTGCCTGGCCAGACCCTTATATCTCACACCCCAGGGATTACAAGATTCTTGTGTAAAGAATCTTTACACAAGATTCCTAGCCAGTGTGTTCTGTACAAAAATGCAAGATTAATCTTCCAAAAAATTTTTCTTATTTATATTATCCCTCTCCCCAAAATTCTTCACTATCTTTCCACAACATATTCTATACAGAAGAGTCCAAGTCCCTCACACTAGAATTCAAGGTTTCCAACTCAAGCCCACACCTCTAAACTCCTCACATCTCTCCTAACATAAATCTTCCTCAGCCAGATTTGTCTACTCAGACTTGCACACGCATTTCCACAGCAGCACTTTTGCTTATGCCATTAATCAAAAAACTCCTTCCTATCAACATCTTACCCATCCAATGCCAAAAAAAAGAATACGTTTTAAAAATAAATTTCACATTCATTGCTATTTAAACAATCCTTAATTACCCAGGGCAGAATAGATTATTCCCTAGTTTGATGAAGAATTTGATTTTTAATCAATAATATCATACTTTAATGGCAAAATTCAAAATTACTTCTATTAAAATTCAGAATAAGATGAGGATGCGGGCCATTGCCAATACTATATAATGTGATTGAAATTTCTATATTAAGAGAAACTTTAATATGGAAAATTTCTTTCCAATTTTTTCCTTTGGAAAGAGAAAGACAAAGATATCTTAATTTGCAGATTATGTGATTGTTGACTACTCAGGTAAACCAGGAGAATCAAAAATAGAAACCTAATAAGAGAGCTCTGTAAGTTTGTTGTGAATAAAGTACATATCCCCACATCAAGTTTCCCATATGCCTCCAGTGATAGGCTGAAGAAAATATAACAAAAACCCAAAAACTTGCAATAAGATATATAAATATTATATTTGTATATAATAACAAAATAAATTTAGTAAGAAATATGCAGAATTTATATGTATGGATCTGTAAAATTTTAATGTGTATCATATCTACTACTCAATATAACTCAATTCTGTCACTTCCAAAAAACTTTCTAAAACCATCATCAAACCATTTGCTGTCATCTGAATTCTTTTCATTTTTGTTGTGGATAATAGTCAATTATTCCTGATCATATAGTTCTTAAATTTTTGACCATGAGATTCTCAAAGATTGTGATTTTTGTATGGTGGCTATTATGTAACTTTGATTGCCTTAATCACTTTAGCTTCTGCTTTCTAATCTGTAAAATAGGAATTATGTGAGGATACACATTAGCAGGTTACTACGTAGATTGAATGTGTAGTTAATAATTAATGATAATATTAGTAATTTAATTTATACTAACATTCAATCATTATACAAAATAATTTATTAATTTAAATTATTATTAAGTTAAATGTACAAAGGTCCCTAGTAGTATACAACTTGGCACATAGTAAGCCGTCAGTAGTTCTTGGTACAAGGTTATAAAGAGTTAGCTAAGGTGTTGATGAATGTCAAGAATGAATGATCCCTTTAACTCTGGGGATGGCAGCAAGGGAAGGGAACCAGAAAAAACAGCAACTGTCATTCAGAACTAAAGAAAGTCAGAAACTAGAAGTAAAATAAGATCTGGGAAGCAGAACACATAAAAATAGTCTGAGTTACTTTAAGGTACGTTTGCTGAGAAAGAATGGAGCCAGTAGACTCTTCAGAGATCAGAAACTGTGCAGTCATAGAACACTCTCCATGTGTTTTTGAAAGAACATTACACTCATGCCAGTAGGAAGATGAATGTATTGAGGGAGGTGATAGACTGGCCGTGCTAATTTTCTAAGAATCAATCCTACAGAAAGATTAAAGTTAGCAGCTCTCAAATCAATGGGAAGATGATTATGGAGGCAGCCGTCAAAATCTGTACAATTAAAATGTCACACCCATGCCCACAGTAACATACTTTGCACAGTAAACATCCTTTAAATAAAGCCCCGGCATTTTCACAGTCATTGAGATCACCTAGAGTGATCTTGATTTAAGATATTATTAAGCAGTTGCTTACTATTAAACACTTCAAAAGCCGAGTTCCAATTAAGAGGATATTTATTCCACATGAGCTACCAAAATATCAAAGGATGTTCTGAGTCAGGCTTATGCTAGCTAGTTTTACTGCAAGAGAAATTAATTTTTTTAATTATAATATATTATATATAAATATATATTTATGAAATTATTATATAGAAGTTATGCTATATTATATATAAATTAAAATTTTAAAAATAAGTTTTTTAAATTGTTACATAATTTTAAAAATTATTATAGATATCTTGCTTCAAAAAGAATATAAGGTAGAAGAAATCCATATTTTTGTTCTAATCCTGAATTGTCATCAAATCCCATTGTGGGAAAAGACCCTTCATATATTTCTAACTATGTTATAATCCTAGTAATTTTTCAAATACATTTGTACTATTATGTTAACAAACCTCTTTTTAATGTTAGCATAGACTATAATGGTGACTGTCTAGACATGATCAAGTTAGAAGGTTCAAGGGAACTTTTGCAAAGTTTACAATATAATCTGCCAATCTTCTTTCTCATTCTGCCTCTCTATTGTATATATAAAGGTCTTTTTTCTTTTGCACTAATCTAAGTAATCATTTTTAAAGTGTGTCAAACGCAATCCGAAAAGACCACCATCTTTATCACATTGTTAAATTCACCTGAGATTTGTTCCATATGACTACTTTAAACAAACAACCTTCAAAATAGGTTTAAATCTTTTCCACCAATAATCAAAAGCACAGCTATCATTTAAGAGATCCTAGAAGAATTCAATAGATCACAAAGAAGTGTTGTGATGAGCTATAGTGAGGGTATTTTGGGTATGGAAAATAGAGGATAAGCTAACTGGCTATAAAGTTTAGCTAAGACTCCCCAGGGTTATGGCAATAATTATGCATACGGGATTTATAGAAATGCAATAGAGAGGGATAAGATAAAAAAAATTTAAAGTTAAGTAAAAATGTAAATGCCAATTCAAAAAAAACACTAAAGTGATGTCATGGCAGCATTCGGAAAGGACAGTGGCTTTTTCTGCTTAAGAACTGTGTTAAAATCCCACACCCTTCCTGTTGTGGTGTGACCTGCATCAGTTATTTATGCCCCAAACCTCATTTCCTTACTTACACATTGTCTGAGAGTGATCTTTAACTTTTGAGTTTTTTTTTGAGAATTAAATGAGATTATGTACAAAAACCTTAGTAAATTTTACCAACATCATGAAAATAATATAAACCCTATACAATGTGTGTGTGTGTTTCAACGCCATAAGATGGCAAATTTATCAAGTGAATTGACTAAACTGTGGGTTTCATGAAGGTGGCACCATGTCTGTCTTTTTTGCTTGGGGGTTAGCCCAATGCCTAGTACTCTGTATTTGCCGAGAGGAAAAAAAAAATGAGTGAATTGCTACCAATAACTACACATAGATATTTAAGAGGAGTTTTAGAACAAAATCTTAGAAGGAAACTGGGTTAGACTCATGTTTATACACCTCCTTTATTGGCTCATCCCTTTTTACCATAGGGAAACAGACCTTTTCCATAGGACCATAGGAATTCAAGGAAAGCACAGACACTAACAGCTGCATCCACTACTGTGAAAACACTTGTCTTTCCACTGATAGATATTTCCAATGAAGCTTAAACAAAGTGGCATGAATCGTAGCCTTGCCACTGCATAGTACTTCCACTCAGAGCAAACTCGAGTCACCCTGTTTCTTAGTAACTCCAGGCTCTCAAAGATAATCATGTAAATTGAAATAATACTTATCAAAAAGGATCTAAAAGCGAACTGATTATGCTACACACCCCTTGAAGAACTGATCACACATCTTTGAAGATTTACAGGATTTCTCTATAGGAAAAGATTAGTCAACAAGAAGGACAAAGAAACATGGCTAGTGGGATTACACAGCTCACAGATGCCTCCCCCTCTACTCTCCGTGGGTAGGAGAAGAGCTTACTGTCACTTAGGTCACACATGGACTGCTTTAGACCACACCCTGTAGGGAAGTGAAAGAAAAACAAATTTTTAAAGCAAGGTTTCAAAGTTATTATCTAATGAAGACAAATCCAAATAAAAAACATATGAACCCTGTATAAAATCTAAGGAGTGTGTGGTTAAAAGCACCCACTTTAGAATCAAATCTATCAGGGTTCCCATCCGGGCTTCATTACTTACCAACAAAGTGACTATTTCAGAGAAAACTAAACCATCTATGCCTCAGTTCCCATGGAGTGACGGCATCTCATAGGGTGACTGAAGCACTTGATGCAACGGTATGTGCCATCTATTTGGTGAGAGTATTCATTAATGATAGCTATGATTTTTATGTTGAGGAAAATGATCTCAGTCTTAGAAATAGAAGCACTTTTCTCCTGCTTCAAAATCAATTAATGATAATTTTCTCTTTGCTTAACTTTTCAAATGCCTGAACACTGAGAGTTGAATTGTTGCTAATTGGGAGAATAGATGAACCAGAGAGAAGAGAGACACAGAGGGGCTATTACTGGGGTGGGAGGGGGGCCTCTGTTTTCATTTTCTTTCTTTCTTTTTTTTTTTTTTTTTGCAGTTTTCTGGCCGGGGCAGGGTTTGAACCCGCCTCCTCCAGTATATAGGGCAGGCGCCCTACTCCTTTGAGCCACAGGTGCCGCCCTGTTTTCATTTTCTGATTAAGCATTGTCTGAAAGTGAGGGCTTGGTTCAGCATTTACCAACTTTCAGTGTGCACATGGAATTAGACAGCCAGGGTTCCAGTGCCTCCCTGCCACTTACCAGCTTGGGCAAGTTCTTTGCCTCCTCAAGCCTCAGCGTCCACACCTATAAGATGAAAATGGCGATATCCCCTAACATGGAGTCATTGGGTGTTTAAAAGAAATTAGGATGCAAAATGCTTAGCATAAATGCCTGCCAGATCTAACCATTCAATAAGATTTAGATAATAATGATAATGACAATAATAAGTAGGTCACCTTACAATTTGAATCTAAAATTTTAATGTCACTGGAGAATTCCTTATAAGGGCTTAAAACAGGGAATTCAAACTGAGATGAAGTATTATTGCCACTGTGTATTTCACAACTAGAGTTAAAATTGATACTTTAATAATTTAGGCAAAGGTTTTCACTAACTTGGGACAGACAATAAGCTCATATTTGCTGTGTGATCTCCCCATAATTCTCTATTATTTTTCTCAAACTCTATAACTTGGTTGCTTTCTTTTTTCCTTCTAATTTTTAATGATGAGACTTTTGTCAAATATTTTATACTTAACCAAGTGTCATCACATCATATACCTTTTATCTCCAAGTAACTTCATATTCCAGCCTGGAGTGAAATCCCCGGGAAGCCCCTAATGCCTAGTGATGTTACATATAGCAGCGGGATGCAGCGGAAGCATAAACCTTACCCTTCAATTAACAGTAAGTGACCATTCACTGCATGCCTTCCACATGTCAGGTACTATGCTGAGCTCTTTTCAGGCTTAATTGAATTTTCTTGATAACCCTGAAAAGTGAATTCTGTTATGCTAATATTGGGAAAGCTAACCTTGACATGTGAGAGACAGTTTGCTTAAGATCAAAGAGTTAAGAAATGACAGAGTCAGAGTTGGACTCTAAGTCCGTCTGACTTCAAAGCCTGTCCTTTCCTCCCTAAGCCTCCCTGCCTCTCCCCAGGAAACTGGGCACTTACCCAAGCCCATCAGCAGAGACCCCGGCACCCTGCTGGCAAGAGCAGGACCCAGGCAGCGCTCCAGGCAGCACCACGGAACCCAAGCCCCATCAGAGGATGGTGCTAAGGCAACTGAAGGGCTCCCTGCCCCAGACAGGATTGGCAGTGGCACCGGCCAGCCTGGTCTGCGGGTGAAACTCACAGAAAACTCAGCTTCAGCCAGCTGGCAAGACAAAAGTGGCCTGATAGAGGCTGACAATTAACCTGTTGGGTCCAGCAGCTTTTAAATGTTATTGATGTGCACAATTTTGTTTTGTTTTGCAGTTAACAATGGTAATTTTTTCTTCAAATGCATTCTCACGTGCTATCCCTTTCTAAATGAATACATAAATAAAATCTCAGCTGTTCTGATGTGAGATAAAAGAATAGACAACTAAGAGCTATAGCCCCTTTGCTGGCTTCTGGCAGGTGGCTCCAGCAATGTACGTCTCTGAGGAGTAATTTGAAAATTACCACATTCTATATCAGTTCTCAAAGTGAGCTCAAGAATCAAATAAACTACACAATGCAGAGTCCTGTTCCCCAGTCCACATGTGCTATTTGGGGGAGTTAGTAGCCAAAGGCTTTCATTTTTTTCCATGTCCCAAATAATTCACAGGCTTTAAACACAAACACAGACAGAGATGAGAGGGGAGGGCTGTTTGAGCCCAGAAGTTCAAGGTGCTAAGCTATGACCATGTGACAAGTGAGACCCCCCTCTTTAAAGAATAAAAAATAGTTTCAGAACCCAAGGGGTTCCATCACTCAGGTTATTTTTATTTTTAGAAAAGCCCACCAACTTCTTCCTGCTGAGGTGACTTGCTTCCCGCTCCTGACCCTAAGATAACTGACAATGATGCCATCTACTGACAACTTCTATTTTGCATATGTGAGTGACAGCCTTCCTCCAGCATCTACCAAAAATGCTAAAAAGTACAAGCATGCAGAAATTGTCACAATATGGGTGACAACAATGATTTTTGAAAAATCCAATGTTCATTTCTTTCTTCCCCTAATTCTAACTCTCATGTACTATTTCATAGGAATAAAAGACTTCAAGCTTTGTACTTCCAGACTCTGCTAGGAACCATTTATTAGACTTTCTAGGGGTGGAATTCAGGCATCTGCATCTGTATTGCTTCCCTACATGGTTTGTAGCCACACTAAAACTAGAGAAGCAGCAGGCTAAGACATCTTTGCTGGAAGCATGGTGTGCAGAGCAACAATGCGGTCACCCCCTTGGAGTGAACTGGAAATGCAGAATCTCGAGCCCCAGTCTGGAACTGCTGAATCAGAATCTACATTTTAGCAGGTGGCTTCTTGGCACATTGAAGTTTAAGAAGTCCTGGTGCAGAAGCAGCCAGTCAGACTCCTCAGTCAGTAGTTGGAAGGTGAAGACGAGGGGAAACTGGCAGTGCATTCTACTGGCGAGCCTGGTGTGATTTGTCTCAGGTGAAACCTGCCTTTGAACAGACAGGAGGACACTTACATAAGGTGACCAGATTTAACATTGGCAAAGCAGGACACCATTCATTGACTGGGGGGGCGGGGGGGGGAAGGTTTCCTTAATTAAAAATTTGGTCTATATGGAGCAACAAAAATTTTCATAGAACACAAAAATAGTATTGTAATATATGTATTTTTAATTTCAACATAAGTACAATTTACAAATATAATACATTAAAAAAATTATGTATAGGGCGGCACCTGTGGCTCAAAGGAGTAGGGTGCCAGCCTCATATGCCAAAGGTGGTGGGTTCAAACCCAGCCCTGGACAAAAAAAAAAAAAAAATATATATATATATATGTATATATATATGTATGTATAGTATTATTTTATTCTTTGGCATATATCTCATTTGAGTGAATTTTTTTTAAATAGATTGCTGTTGTTTAAAAGGTCATGAAATTTTTCACAAGAATTTGTTAAATTATATTTCACACATAAAATGGCTTTCAAAGTCTCAACACTTAATTGTGATTTTTCTGATGTCCACACTTTATTTACCCTAGGAAAAATGCCTTCAGTCACAGCATTAGGTAAGGACAGCGCGTATCCCACAATTTGTAGTGCATTATTGTGTGGAACTTGGTTTGTTTCAAAATGATGAAATATTTCTAAACATTTGTTTTCTATTGTGATTTTTGCTGATGCCCAAGAGTTAACCTTTTCCTTATCAATATATATTTTTTTAATAATGATACCTTGTAAGTCGTAAGTGTCACTTTCAAGGCTGGCACTAGACTTTTTGCCGACACTACAAAATATAAATAATACAAATACTGTCTGCTAAATTCATGAAATAAATAAATTAATTAATTACCAAAATTATCTGAATAGCTGATTTGTTGACATCACTTGTTCAACTAGCACTAGCATGCAGTATGATGTGTATCGTCTGAGAGACAGTTACAAAATGTTTTCGTTGTTGCCAATGCCAAAAAATGCCATTGTTCATTAAGTCCAAACAATGGTGGTCGAATTCTAACAATTATCAACAATGCGAACTTTGATAAGCAGTTCTCGATAATCAGTTCTCAACAATTATTTGTTATTATTAAAGTTTAACATTATAAAATTAACAAAAATAATATAAAACTCATATCCTGGTGAAATAGCCACATGGGAGTGTTGGGACCAGAATTGCTGCTGAGAGACCACCACACACATGTACAAATAAAGACAAAAAGTGCTTTATTTTGCAAGCATATGCCTGGGCCACTCTTCCCTTTAGCGTGGTTGGAGGAAGGGTGACCCCCTAGTGAAGTGAGCTGAAGTTTTTAAAGCACTTAGAGGAATTTCATTGAGTGTTTTGTCGGGTGGGCTGCTATTGGCTGAGCTGTTTATGGTTAGGGACCCTCTGGTGGGGGGAGGGGGTGCTGCTTGTTTGTTCCAGACAATTTGGCTCCTTCTGAGCTACTTGTCCTTGCCTAAAAGCAAGGGAGGGAGGGAGCCAGTCTCCTTCTGATACATTCCACCTGGGGACCTTGCTCAGGAGTGGAGTAGGGAGCTTACATTAGCCTTTTAATTTCCAAATGAAGTTCAATTAACCTCTTCATTCCCAAATGGAGTTACCTTAGCCTTTTCAGCAGCCCAACTGTATATTCCCTTCCCATTGTCCTGCCCTTCCCTACCTTGTTGTGCATTCTTTCTAAAAATTGGGACTTTTTGAAAGCACTGTGGGATGTGGGACAAATTGTTAAAAATTGGGATTGTCCTGCCAAAAGCAGGATGTCTGGTCACCCTACACTTATATTTCTTCAGGTTTATCTGGTCTCTTGCCCCATTATGGCCTGGTGAGGGTATAGGCTCAGAACAATCCTTCCTTTGGCCATTTGAGAAAGTATGTTAATAGCTACTGTTGTTTTAAAACCATCTATTCATTGTCTTTGTGTTCTGGAAGACAAAGTGGAAGGAAGCCACTGTCCCTGCCAGCCCTTCCCATATTAGCAGGCCTGGCTCTGCTGTACCCTCACCCATTTCTGCCTTCTCTTCCTGCTCCTAGAGCCCATTTGAATCCACATAACTGGTCTGATGTCCCACTTGGGTGATCCGTAATTAGCTAGAGTCAGCTGTGTCACATTCCACAATGCTGTTAAGGACAGCAGAAGGTTGATGTACTACAATAGCATTTCTCTTCTCTTTGTGTCAGGATTTGCTCAGCTGTTGTCTGCTGGCTACACCTGCCCACAAGCTCAGGAAAGGGTGGGGGTATCCTCAACACTTCTGCCAGTGAGCCAGACACACACCCTCCGCTTAATTTCTGATCCTCCCATCCCTTAGGAAGGTAACTTCTGGCACCTGCATTGCCTTTGAGTTTGTTAAAAGGAAAGGTAGGTTCCCTGATCTCCCATGGAATTTTGACTCTTGACTATAAGGATGGTTAGTCTTTATAGTGAAATTATAGAAAAACTAAATCATAATTTGTCAGTAAGGACTAAAATCAATCTCTCTATCTGCTTGCTTTCTTTTTCTTGCAAGTAGTCCCCACCCCTCTTGGATTTCTATCTTTATAAGCCACGGAGCCCAGAAGACCCAGAGGAAGTGTTAGTTCTTTCTCTTTACATTTCACCAGCTCCTTTACCTTTTATTTACTTTTTATTTTATTTTTTATGAATTTGTTTTTGTTAAATCATAACTGTGTATGTTGACGCATTTATGGGGTTCGGTGTACTGATTTGATATACAATGTGAAATGTTTACATTGAACTGAGTAACACATCCATCATAATTATATATTTTTCTTAATAGTTTTGAAATGTGTGTTTACCTGGATGGAGCTGGAACATACTCTTCTTGGTAAAATATCTCTACTATTGGGAAAAAATATATATCCTTTACCTTCTAGAGTTTGTTTCAGTGGCCTCAAGTGGCTCCTTAGGAGGAGCATTGGCATGAACGTCAGGCTTTGGGATTGGAAACACCTGGACGTATGTCTCTCTTCAACTTCGCTGGAGGAAAAGAGACACAACATTCACATTCAAAAGACCTTGTGAATTTGGTTGCAGTTATCTTTGAAGGAGCTAAGGAAATTTCACCCCAAAATATGAGTCCCTGGTTTAAAGACTACTTTGAATTGAAGGCTGTTCAGGGTCAAGCAACACTGGAGGAGGCCTTCCCTCTATCTGCATGAACTGGACTTATCAGCTGACCAAAGGGAATTGATCTCCAACTGACTCCCATTCCCCTTTCCTATATCTCAAAATATTTTAGGAATGAGGGTCTGCAATGTAGATGGACAGGGACTAATCATTTGGGTCATTAACAACTGTCTCCCAGGTTATTCTCCAAGTCAGTCTATTTCTCCCTCCCTAGAAACCCTTTACACCCTGCTCCTCAATTTCCTCCCTCCCTTCTAAAAAGCCTACATAAAGATATCTGAACTCCTTTAGAAAATTGAGTTATCACTCTGGGATTCCTCCCTGTGTGCATGGTAAATAAACCTTTCTCTAATTAATCTGCCTTAATTGTGAGTTAATCTTTCAGGGAAAGGCCAAGTTTTCCCTCCCCCCAACACCTTTTAGTCCCCTCTTAAATTTAGCAACTGATTGACCTCAACTGAGGACATTCTTTCCTTTCTTTCTTTGGGATTCCACACCATCTCCCTGATCACTCCTTTCTCTCTTTCCCTACTCTCTTTCTCTTGCTCACTCCCTCTCTCTTTAAGATAAAAGAACCTTTTACTTTTAGCTCCTAATCTTGGCTTAGAGAACTTTTTTCTTCCTGTGCAGAGCACCTAATAAGCTTTCCACCCTGCCACAGAGGTTCCCAGTTCCCCACCCTATAGTCCTCACACTGCTCTGCCTATTCATTCAGGTAGAAAAGCCTTTGTACTCCTCCAGCTACATGCATCCTTTCATGGAGGTGGGGTACAGGTGTCTTTGTGCCATTGAACTAATTTTCATAGCCAGCTCATGGTATGGTGACTTCTCCCCAGGAGCTCCTCCAAAGACTTCTTCCTCATGGCACATTGAAACCTTGAAGTCAGGTCATACTGAAGCAGTGAGTGGAGTTTCTGCCTTTTCAGGTATTCTTGCTGTTGCTGCTTCCAGGTAGAATTTGGAGCAGTCTATAAGACTATAACTGGCTCCAAAAATGAACTCCAAAAAAGACATCCCTATATGTCTTTTTTATAATCCTCTCCCTTAGTTAACTACTTGTCCTTTTGAGTTGTTTCCCAGAAATGATGGATTTTCTGTAAGAGGATGGACTTGAGGTCTTGAAGGTCCCTGGCAGATTTCCCTAAGCCAAGACTCACTATCCCCTCTACTTGCCTCAAGACATGTGGCCCCTCCTTAAAAAGCCACTAGTCAGAGAGATAAATTTGAGGCAGCTTCCCTCATTCCCTGACAAGATAAAATGTATGTGGTATTAAAAATTCCTGGGCGGCACCTGTGGCTCAAAGGAGTAGGGCGCTGGCCACATATGCCAGAGGTGGCAGGTTCAAATCCAGCCCTGGCCAAAAACTGCCAAAGTGGGGAAAAAAAAAAATCCTTTCCTCTGGAAATCCTCCTTGTCTCAATAATTGGATCTTAGTTCGATGAACAACTAGACTTAGACCCCCACCCCCCACACACTTTGAGTTCAACAACTTGACTCTTAAACTCTTACACATTTTTTCCTCCATGCTTACCCTACATCTCTAAGTAGTGCCACATAACAGCTGTGAGGAATTCCCCCAATGTGCATAAATTTGCTGATTTTCCCCACTTTCTTCTCACTCATTTTCTAAGAAGGTCCAAAAACTTTGGATGATCCCTCTCCAGGCTAACAGAGAACTGCCTGATTGTACTTAGAGAAGTCTAGACTGGCTTGTTTTCATAATAGATTCAAACCATTTTTTGTAAATACCTGTAGTTCTGACTTCATAAAAAGTCACTAAATTTCTAGGGATGCCACATGTGTAAATACAAACCTCCCTACCTGGAGGCTGGAGGCTATCCAAGGTGTCCTGCTGTAGTCTGTTCTAGCACTGAGACCTATGAATCTCTATACCCTCTCCTTTTGCCTAATTTCACCCCCTTTCATGCAAAGTCCCCCTTATTATCAGAGCAGTAAGGGCACTGCAACTCAAGTGCAGTATTTTTTTTTTTTTTTGCAGTTTTTGGCCAGGGCTGGGTTTGAACCTGCCACCTCTGGCATATGGGGCTGGCGCCCTACTCCTTTGAGCCACAGGCACCACTCTCTAGTGCAGTTTTTGGCCAGGGCTGGGTTTGAACCCACCACCTCCCGCATATGGGGCCAGCGCCCTATCCTTTTGAGCCAGAGGTGCAGCCCTCTTTAGTGCAGTTTTAATGGGAGGCAGTTCCTGTTAGGGTGGAAATGCTCAGTTGGTACTCCACACAGGGTGAGAAAAGGATTTCTATGGGCCAAGATTAAGATATAAAAGCTTAAGTTTAGCTTATTTTAGAAAGAGAGAGAGTAAGAGAGGGAATGAGAGAGGGAAAGAGAGTAAGGAAAGAGAGCAGGGAGATAGTGTGGCAAAAAGAAAGAAAGAAAAAAAGGAAAGAAAAAGAACGAAAGAGAGAAGGAAGGAAGGAAGGAAGGCAGGCAGGCAGGCAGGCAGGCTCTCAGTTGAGGTAAAGTGGCGAGCTGAGTAAGGGGAGTGGTGGAGTGAAAGGTAATAGCTGATGAATTCCTGAGGTCCTGTGAATGCGAACACTGTGTCCATTTTTTCCCTCTGGCGAGGTTGAAGACAGTTTTCCCAGGTGTTCCCAATCCTGAGGCCTGTTGTTCATATTCTCATTGTTCGTGCAGGAACTTTTCAGAAACAAATTCTAAAAAGCAGCTTTAGTTAATAGGTCTAGTAATAAAAAAGAAAATTTACATTTCCTTTTGGGGGGAGCTGCTAGCACGAGAAAGAGCAGAGAGAGAGACTGACTTCAGGACTCACGGAAAAACCATGAGTTCATAATTTTTCTATTATTACACTATAAAGACCAACCATCTTACAGTTTCTACTCAGCTTAGAAGATTTGTCATATGGGCTTCCGTGGGTGGGATTCTTACCCCTTTTCAATGAAAGAGATTCCTGTTTCTCACTGCACATGTATTCTATTTCCTGTCATCCGCAGTTTTACAGCCTGGCTCTTCTAAATCCATCTCCTGAAATTTGACTTTATTCTCTTCTTATACTTTTATTCATTCATGCATTCTTTCTTTCAACAAATATTCACAGAATGCCTTCATATGCCAGGCACTATGCTAGGTAGTACAGATTCAAAGGTAGCTAATCTCATAGAGCTAAAGTTCTAGAGCTATAGGTTGCCATTCATAATGCATAATCACAGAATAAGGACCCTTATTCCCTCAATAAGAAGGGAAGAGACAGAGCCTGTTACAAAAGAATCTGGCTGTGCCCATCTAAATGATGTCAAACTCCATCAGGAAGGTAGAGCTTTCAGAGATTTATTGGCACAATTGGACAAGCCGGACAAGGCTCCTTATCAAAATTTTGTCTGAAGGCCCTTGTATTCTGTCACATCTCGGAGCACTCTCCAAGCAGAATAATTAATTAGTGCCTGGTGAAGACAGGTGAATTCAGGTGCTAGGAAGCATTCGACATCTTCCCAACCCTTATGCAGGCCTATTAATTTATTGTATTGTCGCTGTATCAAGTTTTGTCTGACAGCTGCCAAGATTCAGCGAACTATAGGAACAAAGCAACATGACAGATAGCTTAGAAGCACTAAAGAGGAAAGTCCCAAGATAGAAAGATCTCCTACACATACAATCCTATACCACCCCTCATTTCAGATGGCCTGGGCAGGCCCCAAGCTCATATTTAATTAATCGTAACTCAGGTTTAGAACACATTATAAAAAGAGGCTTTTCCAAGTCAAGTGCCCCTTTAGTCTTTTAGTAAAGATGATAAAGGCAAGGAGACTTATTAGAGGGTGATCATACAAATGACAAGGGCCCAGACTAGATCAGAAGGATAAGAACTGAACAAGGGCAGCTGTTCTTTACTCCTTCCCATTGATGCATTGGGCCTGGTGATTGTGTACTCATCATGTCTGTTTCACTTATTAAGTCCTAAGGCAGCGGTTCTCAACCTGTGGGTCGCGACCACTTAGTAACATTGAAAATACATCACAGCATTGGGAAGGTTGAGAACCACTGTGAGGCCTAACTCAAGTTTACTATTAATATTTCAGAATGGTAATTAACTTATTGGACTATGTATTAGAAAAGTCTAGGAGTGTGTCTGTTACAATCAAAGGCTGAAATGATATTAGCAAGACCCAGTCTCTCATTTTCTTCTCTCCTTCCTCATCTTACCTTTTTTTGGTATTGTCTTCACTCAGAGACAGGCTTTATCCATACAGTGAGCTCCAGAGGAGCCAGACTTAGATCTTCTAAGACTAAAGAGAGTTTTTCTTCTTAATAATTCCAGAAAACTCCTGGGGAAGTGTTCTCATTGGTTCAGTTAATCATGTATTCATCCTCCAACCACAGTGGAGAAAGCTTTAACTAGGTTTGTTTAGGTCATACCATTTCTGTTTGAGCCTGCGATCGGTGCCAGACCCACTGTACTCCATGGCTGAGCGTGATATGGAGAGACATTCAAAAGAAATGCCAGAAAGCTATTAACGGAATAGGGAATAGAGCTAAATAGGCAAACACAGCATGTGCCTCTGCCAGGTGCTAATATGAGGGCTTACAAATGGAGAGGGTTATACACAGAAGAACAGGAGGGTTTTCCAAATGGATAAAAAAGAATCATGTTACTTATCTGAAAAACAAAAACAAAAGTTATTTGCAAAATATATAACTTAGGATAAGATAGTCCAAGTAGGAAAAGTTCTGAGTAAAATATTAGATAAGAATAATGACATTATTCTTAAGTGGAGGACAAATGTGATAACTCCATTAGGCTTTTCCTATTCTCATTTGACAATGACTCACACTCAGAAGACACTCAATAGATATTTTTATTTGATTCCTGGGATTTGATACTCAGTGTGAAAATTAATCTTCATATAATTGTAAGAGAACTAATTAAGGCAGCAGAGTTACTGCTAAGATGCCTAATCAATAAAACCTGCAGGTGTCCTTTCAATGAGAGTAGAAAATTAATGAATTCACATTTTCCCCTCAATTTACTGTGCCAACATAATATTTCTCCCAGGCTTTGAATAAGTTTATTTTGTTTTTATAGACATAAAAAGAACACAGAAATTTTGAGGTTTTACCAGGACTTCATTCCATAGGCTCAAATCTAAAACCATCCCAGAAACACACTTTCTGTCAGAACTAGATAACATCAACACATCACCCAGTCATGTTTTCTCCTCCACAATTAACTAACCTAAGCATACATACAAAATCAACTGGCCCAAATACACTGGATTTTATTGCATTTCATAGAGCATCTGTAGGTATAAATAAATGTTTACTGAATTAAGAGATGAGACCATGAGGGCGCAAAAATTCAAACTAGGCATTCCAATGGCCAGGACTATTCAGTCATTTAAAGATAAATTCCTGAGGTGTATCATGATAGAAAAGTAAAAAGAATAAGTGGGGCTAATGAGTTTTGGGTTAAAATATCATAATTTCTATTACTTTGAAGCAATCAGTTAATACCTCTGAGTTTCAAATCCCTCTCAGAAAAATAGGGGTAACAGTACCTTCCTTGAGGAATTATGTTATTATTTGAAGACATGCTATATACAAAGTGGCTAAACAGAGTGCAACTTTAAAAACAGTTGCCACCATTTACATTTTTCAACTCTTCATAATGTTTACCATAAACATTTTCAGGGTCACCAAAATTATTCCTGATTCTAGATATTGCATATATTATACACTAGGTAAAGAATGTTTTGAGTATTTCTTGGTATACAATAAAAAGGGACTTGATTAAATGAAAGTCTTAATTGGCAAATAGAATTA
Source organism: Galagoides demidoff (assembly GCA_963574575.1). Taxonomy (NCBI): domain Eukaryota; kingdom Metazoa; phylum Chordata; class Mammalia; order Primates; family Galagidae; genus Galagoides; species Galagoides demidoff. The sequence goes on along the minus strand of CAUYQV010024863.1, from coordinate 19,647 downwards.
GTTTAGCCTTTGATGACTTCTAATCATTTTTTAAAAGAATACATTATGTATGTATATACAGACAGTCCTCCTGATCCAAGAGTTTTACATCCGTGGATTCAATCAATGGCAGATCAAAGAGATTACAATTAAATTGCATCTATACTGAACATGTATAGATTTTTTTTTCTTACTATTATTCCCTACAAAATATAAAACTATTTGTGTAGAATTTATATTATATTAGATATTATAAGTAATATAAAGAAAATTTAAAGTATATGAGAGGGCCAAGTGCAATGGCACAAGCCTGTAATCACGGCCCTTTGGGATTCCAGTGTGAGAGGCTAGCCAAAAGAATTGGAAACCAGACTTGGCAACATAGCGAGACTCTGTCTCTGAAAAAAATAAAACCATTAACCAGGTGTAGTGGCGTGCCTCTGTAGTCTTGAACCCAAAAGTTTGAATTTACAATGAGCTGTGATCATACCATTGCATTCCAGCTTGGGCAACAAAATAAGACCCTATCTCTAGTTAAGAATGCAGAGATGTGTACATAGGTTATATTCAAATACTATACCATTTTTTATCAGGGACTTGAGCATATGTGAATTTTGGTACCTGAGGAAGGTTCTGGAACCAATCACCCACAGACACAAGTAGAAAATTTTAACTTCGATTATATACCAGAACTCAATAATTTTATTCTCCCCACATTTTATTTTTTTGGTGTCACAGTTTTCTTTTTTTATATTGTCTGTTTCTCAACAAAATATTGTCAATCTAGTTACTTTTAATGCTTTTGTCTTTTAACTTTTATAGTAGGGTTAAATTGATTTATGCACTTCTATTGCAGTATTAGAGTGTGAGTGTTCTGAATTTGACATTACCATTGAATTTTATACTTTTGTATGTTTTATTGTTACTACTTAGCATCTTTTTATCTCATCTTAAATAACTAAGTGGCTAGTGGTGATAAAATCCTTTAGCTTTTGTTTTCCTGGGAGTCTTTAACTCACCTTGATTTCTGAAGAACAGCCTTACCAGATAAAGTATTCTTGGTTGGCAGTTATTTCTTTCTTTTTTATTTCAGCACTTTGAATATATCAGCACATTTTCTTCTGACCTGCAAAGTTTTTGCTGAGAAATCTTCTGATAGTCTTTAATTATTTTTAATTTCAGAATAGATGGTATACATGTTTTATTTATATACTTTATTTTTGTACATATTGAATAAAAGATAGAAAGATGCCCTTTACCTTGGTAGTGTACACAGTACCCAATAGCTGTTAATTTACCCATTCTTACCTCCCTCCTTCCCTCCAGCTTGAATTTTTAAAATTATTATTTTTTTACTAAATCATAACTTTGAACATTGATGCATATATGGGGTTCAGTATATTGAAATGCTTCAATGTAAGCATTTCACATTGTATGTGTTATGTGTATATATGTGTTACGTTGAACTAAGTAACACAACCATCATAATTATGCTTTCTTAATAGTTTTGAAATGTACCATTGCATCATGCACATTTGGTGAGGTTCCCCAAAATATTCTCCCTCCTCCGCTCCCCTCTCTCTCCTCATCCCTTCTATTTTCTGGACTATAGTTATGTTTTGCCATTCGTATGAGTGTGTAGGTGGCCATACATTGATTTCATAGTAGTATTAAGTACATTGGATAATTTTTTCCCCATTCTTGAGATATTTTACTAAGAAGAATATGTTCCAGCTCCATCCAGGTAAACATAAAAAAGGTAAAGTCTCCATCTTTTTTAAGGCTACATAGTATCAGGCTTTTTTTAATCACTATAGATTTATAGTATAATCTGAAGTCTGGTAGCATGATTCCTCCTGATTTGTTTTTATTTCTGAATAATGTCTTGGCTATTTAGGTTTTTTCTGATTCCATATAAAATGAAGTAGTTTTTTTCCCCAGACTTTTAAAGTATGACAGTGGTGCTTTAATGGGGATTGCATTAAATTTGTATATTGCTTTGGGTAGTATGGACATTTTAACAACGTTGATTCTTCCTAGCCACAAGCATTGTATGTTTTTCCATTTGTTAACATCTTTAGCTATTTCTTTTCTTATAGTTTCATAATTCTCTTTATAGAGATCTTTCACATCCTTTGTTAGGAAATTCCCAAATATTTTATCTTCTTTGGCAGTACTGTATAAGGAACAGTCCTTGACTGCTCTTTCAGCTTAACTATTGTTGGTATATATCAAAGCTATTGATGTATGAGTATTGACTTTGTATCCTGAGACACTGCTGTATTCCTTGATCATTTCTAAGAGTTTTGTAATTTAGTCCCTGGGGCTTTCAAGGTATAAAATCATATCATCTGTGAAGAGTGAAAGTTTGATCTCATCTGACCCTATTTGGATACCCTTGATCACCTTCTCTTGCCTGATTGCAATGGCTAAGACTTCCATTACAATGTTAAAAAGCAGTGGAGACAATGGGCATCCTTGACTGGTTCCTGATCTGAGTGGAAATATTTTATGTTTTCCTCCATTCAATATGATATTGGCTGTGGGTTTGCTGTAGATGGCCTCTATCAGTTTAAGAAATGTCCCTTCTATATCTATTTTCTTACATGTTCTGATCATGAAAGGATGCTGAATATTATCAAAAAAAGCTTTTTCTGCATCAATTGAGAGATATATGGTCTTTTTTTTATTTTATGTGATGTTTTATATTTATGTATTTACGTATATTGAACCAACTTTGATACCCTGGGATAAAAAATATAATTTGTTTAATGTGTTGCTGGATTCTGTTTGGTAGGATCTTATTGAATATTTTTGCATAAGTATTCATTAAAAATGATGGTCTATAATTTTCTTTCCTTGTTGGAGCTTTTCCTGGTTTGAGGATTAGGGTGATATTTGCTTCATAGAATGTGTTGGAAAGTAGTCCTTCTCTTTCTATGTTTTGGAAAAGTTCATGTAATATAGGTACTAGTTCCTATAGGTACTTCCTCCTTAAAGGTTTGGTAGAATTCTGATGTGAATCCATCTGGTCCTGGACTTTCTTTTTTGGGACATTTCATATAGTTGATGCCATTTCAGTACTTGATATAGGTCTATTCAACATTTCCAATTCTTTCTGGTTGAGTCTAGGAAGGTGGCATGCTTTCAAATATTGGTCTATTTCCTTCAGATTTTCATATTTCTAAGAATAGAGTTTTGGTAATATTCATTAAGGAATTTTTGAATTTCTGAGGTGTCTGTTGTTATTTCACCTTTATCATTTCTGATTGATGATAGTAGGGATTTTACTTTTCTATTTCTGGTTTGGTTAGCCAAAGGTTTATCAGTTTTGGTAATCTTTTCAAAAAACCAACTTTTTGATTTGTTGATCTTTTGAATGATTCTTTTGTTTTCACTTTCATTTTATTCTGCTCTAATTTTGGTTATTTCTTTTCTTCTGCTGAGTTTGGAATTGGAATTTTTTTTTTCCCCACTTGCTTGAGATGTCCAATTAAGTTGCTGGAGCCTTCTCTTTCCATTCTCTTGAGGGTGTCTTGCAACACTTTAAATTTCTCTCTTATGAATGCCTTTGCATTATCTCACAAGTTCTAATAATTTGTGTCTTCAGTAAAAATTATTCCAAAATAATAAAATTGTGTTTGTTCCAAAAATTTGGTAATTTCCTTCTTAATCTCATCAATTATCCAGCTATCATTCAGCATAAGATTATTTAGTTTCCATGTCTTTGTATGGGTATGAAGATTCCTGTTGTTAAGTTTAAATTTTATTCTGTGATGGTCTGAGAAAATACAAGGAATAATTTCTATTCCTTTAAATTTGCTGAGGTTAAACTTGTGAGCTAAGATGTGATCAGTTTTGGAGGATGTTTCATGGGTTGATGAGAAAAATGTGTATTCAGTTTTGTTAAAAGGAAATGTTCTGTAGATATCTGTTAATTCCATTTGTGGTAGGGTCAAGAAACTTCTTTGTTTAGTTTATTGTTGGAGGATCTATCAAACACTGCCAGAAAAGAAAATCTCCAACTATTATGGTGCAGGAAGGTATCAAATTGTTCATGCATGTTAGGGTTTCCTTTATTATTGAAGAGCATTCTGGTTGGGCACATAAATGTTAATAATTGAAATCTCTTCATGGTGAGAGTTTCTCTTGACATATATGAAGTGACCATCCTTATATTTCCTTATCTTTGTTGATTTAAAGTCTACTGTGCTTGTGAATAAACTTGCAACACCTGCTTTTTTCTTATTTCCATTTGCTTGAATTATAGATGTCCATCCCTCACCCTAAATCTATTTTTATCCTTTAAGGTAAGATTAGATTATTGCATGCAGCAGATTTCTGGTCTGAGTTTATGTATCCAGGCAGCCACCTGTGCCTCTTTGGAGGACAATTTAAACCATTCATATTAATTGAGAGAATTGATAAGCCTCATAGTGTTTTGGGTGTCAAGTTTTTTTTAAGTCCAGTGGACGTTTTTAATCCTTTTGCCACTGTAGAAGTTGGGTTTTGGTCAAAAATTTCTGAGTGAGTTTACTGTGGTGGTGGAGCATTATGATGGTCATTGTAGAGGAAGGGTCTGAGAATATCCTGGACAGCTGTTTTAGTTATGGCAAATTTCTTCAACATGTATATGTCATTAAAGTATTTGATTTCTCCATCACAAATGAAACTCAGTTTATCAGGATACAGGATCCTGGGCTGAAAGTTATTTGTTTTAGGAGATTGAAAGTTGATGACCATCCTCTTCTGGCTTGAAAAGTTTCAGCTGAGAAATCTACAGTCATTATAACATTCTTCCCCTCATAGTTTGTAATTTTCTTACATATGGCTGCTTTCAGAATTTTCTCCTTTACATCAACTTTGGCAAAGTTAATTACAATGTGTCTAGGTGATGATTTACTTGGATTGAGTTGTGCCGGGTTTCTGAAACTGTCTGCTATCTGAAGTTCTATATCTCTTGCCATGCTTGGGAAGTTCTCCTCAATTGTATCTTGGAGTTGAGCATCAGTGCCTTTAGGACCATCCTCTTTTCCTTCAGGAATTCCTATAAAGGTGAATGTTTGCTCTTTTGGAGTGGTCACACTACTCTCTCAGGAAATGATCCATTTTTGTTCTCCACTTCTTTTCATCTTTGAGGGTTTTGGAGCATTCAAAAGGTTTGTCTTCAGTGTCAGAGATGCTGTCTTCTGCCTGCTCCATTCTGTTATTGAGGGATTCTATTGTATTTCTCAGATATTTGAGGGCTGCAAATTCTTGCCTCAATATGTCAAAATCTTTGAAGATTTGTCTTTGAATTCGTTGAATTCTTGAGACATCTTTTGAATTACTCCTTGAATTTCTAATTCCAAATTTATTTCCATTCTATTAATCTTATTTGCTATCCATATTCTGAACTCTATTTCTGACATCTCAGCCATTTTTTTATAAATGGCATCTTCTGTTGTGTCTCCTTTGTCATTCCTTGGGAGAGTTGATCTACTCTGATTATTCAGGTTGTCAGAGTTTTTCCACCGATTCCACCCCATGATTATTTTTCTGTTTGGCTATAGAAGCTGATAAGGTGAAATTGGATTGAGGGTTCCTGGAGTTGTAATTAACCAGTCCTTTATCAAAGAGTTGGGACTGATGAATGTGGTTTTTCCCCAGTTACTGTAGCCTGAGATTCTGGGGACCTGCTTGGTGTGATGGGGCTAGGTGACAGTCTTGTATTCCATTAGTCTCTAACCTAGTGAATTAGTGGGTTTGGGCTGTAATCTCAGCTGGGAAGACATACAAGCAACTAAGACACCTCACCCTCAATGGACAACAACTGGAAGTGGAGAATCAGCCCCTCCCACTACAACACAACCAGGGTTCAACCTTGGAGGGTCCACAGGTGACTGGCCCAGGTTAAGAATTCCAAACCAAGCAGCATAATCACAGATCAAGTGCAAGAGGTCAAATTTCTCCAGCAACTAGACAGTAGGTGTCCACCAGAAACTCAAATGTTACTCACTGCAGTTCTCTGTAGAGTTAGAAAGGCCCACCCAGCAAAAGGGGGACTGGTGCCTCTTTCCCCACCTTGCACCTCCACCACACCATGCCACTGGTAACCCCGCAGGGCTGTGGTACCAGGAATGTGTGCCTGCCAGAGTCAAAGGGCATTCAGTGCCTCCTCAGCCTGGCTGCCACACTCTGCCACCAGCCAGCAGGGGGAGCTAAAGCCTGACTCCCTCCAATGCTCAATGGAAACTGGGGAGTTTCCACCTGAGTTTGTTCCAAGCCAGAGGTTAACAATGCAGCAAATGTTTTTCTCCCTCAGAGACTGCACCTCTGCCCCAGCTGCAGTGCTCCTCTGGTACCTTTGCAGGGCAAGGTCTGGCTCCCTCTAGCAGTTCACAGAATTGGGGAGGTATCTCTCCAAAATTTGGTCCAGGTGGGATTGCTCTACTATCACTGCTGCTGCATGGCAGCTGACACACAATGTGTTCCTGAGTGTCTGTCCACTACTGATATGAACTTTTGCCCTCCCCCTATGCCTTTCACCAATGCTACGGGATTCACTATTTCGACACAGCTGAGCTGCTGTGGCCTGTGCAATGCTCAGCCCCTAGCAAAGAACCATGGACACTCCAATCTCTGTAGGGTTTGGGCTTCTAGACTGGCAGGTGAGGGGGTAAGGGTGGATTGGGAGTTCATAATGCAGGAAAAATATTTGTTCTACTTTTATGCCAGGCAAGAGAATTCCCAGGCTCACAGTGGGGTCTCTCTGGAGACAGAGTCCCAGCCTTCAGTGACTCTCTCCCATGGAGTGAGACAAGAGGTCTTCAGTTCAGTGCTCACTTTTACAGAACATACAGCAAGCCACTCTCTTGGGGGAGGGAATGGACTCACATCCTCTTTGAGATGGGTTTTGTACCTGCAATTTGCTTCCTTGGAGTTGCAGCTTGCCTCAGCAGAGATGATGAACAGTTATCAATCTTCTCTCTCAGCTCAATTCCTGACCTTCAGCTTTATTGGGTTCTTTCTGGCCTTTATCTCTTCTTCTGGATGGGAGCTTCAGTTGAAAGCTGGCTCCAGTTGGCCATCTTCCCGGGGTCCCAGGAGAGTTTGTTAAAACACAGATAGCTGATACCAGACTTTCTGATCCAATACGTGAGGCGTGAAGTCTGAAAATTTGCATTTTGAATAATGATGCTGATACTGTTGTTTATAGCACCTCCTTCTGAGTACTGCTACTCCAAAAAGAGCACATTACTGTATTGAAGAAATTTGTTCCAATGAAGGTATAAGATAGACTGTATAATGCAGCATTTGCTCATAACTAATAAGTAAAGAGTAAATTTACAATACAGCTGAAGAAGGCTGCTGGTGTGCTGGTCTGTTTCCTAATCTGGCTAGTGGTTATACAGGTACGTTCACTTTATGCAATTTCACTGAAATGGACACTTGTGATTTGCATGCTTTTCAGTATATGTTATAATTGAATAAAAATTACTTTTAAAAAAGGAAAAATAAGAAATGTACAGTTCCTATCCATTGAAGTAGCCTCATTGAGGAGCACTTGTGGAGACATATATATGCATTAATGATATTTTAACCTTAACCTATTGTAAGAAGAAATAAACTTTCACAGATTTTCACTGCCAGTGCTTAGCTATATGGTCTTGCCCCAAACTCTACTACATGGTCTTACCACATGTGATATTCTTGATGTTTGCAGATGAAAGAGACACAAAACAGAAAATTAACTAAAGCACATTTGTTTCTGGCCATTAGTGGAGTAGAAGAAGGGATGTTGGTGTTTTCTAATGGAAAAATGCAGTTCTAAAGGAGCAGTCAGTTGCATTGTGAACATTAAAAGGCAGTAATAAACCATCATCAGTGCAGTCACCCAGCAGTTCCTGGAGAATGGAACTGAACTTCTTCCTCTCACATTCCTTACAAGAGCTGCTTTGCCATTTCCAAGAATTGGAGAGTTATGATAGTCACAAATGCCATTGGCCTGAAGAGACTGGCACTTTAGGAGCAGATGAGATTTGTGCATTAGAAGAACACATGAGTTGGTGTGTGAGGCCTTGCACTGCCAAGACAGGAACAGCCATCTGGCTTCACTGGCACCTGAAAATTACCCAGCACTACTGGGCAGCAGGCAGGCTGATTCTCTGCCTTCTGTTATCTAGGGAATTATTTACAGTTAAGAAATCACAATTTTTTCTCCCTTCTAGCATTAAACAGCAACTCCACTGAGGTTATAATAATTGGACTGAACATCTGTACAGAGCAATGCCATTACAAAGGCTCTTTACACGTGAGCACTTAGGCTCAGAGTTTCTGCGAGCTCAGCTCCTGTGCTGAGAAGTCAGAGGGAGCTTTGTCTCCAGGAGTGGTAATTAGTGTGATGTGTTGTGATCACCTCCTAGTGTTAGGACTATGGAATAGCAACAACATCTGACTAGTGTTGTGTCAAAGGAAATCAGACAAAGTTGAAGGTAGATGGCTGTTAAGTAAGAAATTGAAAGATTTTATCACCGCATATACAGCCCGCCAGTGAGGAAGGAGGGGAGACAAGAGGCTCAGACGTAAGATGGCTTTTCTATGGGAGGTCTCTACAGTTGTTTCCACAATTTGGCTATTTAAACATAGAGACCTGTAAAATGCTGAGGTACTCAGGGGCATAATTGCTAGACTGCCCAGCAGGAGTGCCCAGTGAGGTGAACAGTGAGACAGAGAGAAGGACTGGATCTGCCTCTTCAAGCCTCACTCATGCCACTGAAAGTATCAACTGAGAGGAATGAATCCCATCTATAAAATAAACCTTAGGCCATTTACTCAAAGTCACTAGGTCATACATCTAGCTCTATCTGTAAGTTAAAGGTTTGGGGAGATAAGTACTGCCAGAGCCCAGGTCTGGTTTTAGCCACCAATTGCCCCTTACTTGAGTAATGGGGCATGGTGACCAGCAGTGTCTAGCAAGGTCCTTAGCCCAGTATTGTTCCAGAATGTCTTTGCCTTACTGGTATATGTCTTAATTCACATTTTCTTTACATTACTATGGTTACTTTCTGGTATTATTGTATTAAAATTATAAAGAGTCTCCAGCTGCCTCCGGCCTTAATTAAATAGAACTAAAAAGGTCATTTTTGTTGTCCATTGTTATTTTTGTTTCCAATTCTAATTGTTCAGAGACACAGAGAACAAAGGGTAAAATACAGAACTTTCCAAGTGGGACCACGGGATTGGTCCTGAGGGATAGGCCCAACCACTCCAGTGCACTGACCTGCCGCAATCAATTGGTTTCAGCATCAAGAACCAGACATTGGGTCTTGGAGAATTCATCTTCTGCTTATTCACCTGTCTGTCTACATGCACACACACACGTAGACAAAGAGTTGTGTGAGGATCACATAGCGACATGTGTGAAGCACTTAGGATGAGATACACATGGTAAAACTGAACAAACACCAGATGTTATTATTGTTATACATTCTTCATCTATCAGTTTGTATGTCACTTCCTCATTGAAGCCTCCTTTGATCTTTGGATTCCTTACTGTGTGTTTCCAGAAGACTTCTGTCTTTCCTTTAAAGCACTGATATCATCTGAAACTTAGATCCAGAAAGCTAAGGCCATGTGTCTTTTCTTATCACTGTATCTCCAGGGCCCAGCACCTACTAGGTGCTCAGTAAATACTTGTCAATTTCTGTAGGTGTATGAATCTCTAAATCCCTCTGAAAGCATTCTGATAAGAAGAGAAGGGGGCAAGGAAAGGAAGACACCTGTCTAACTGCTAGAAGCTAAGAATATAGTCTAGATTCAAACACTCTTCCTGTCTGGTTATTTCTAGCCTTTCAATCTGCAGCCCCTGGGCTTAAGAGCTGCTCCATTAGAACTAAAATGAGACTTATCTGGAGGCTGTGAGACCACTGCTACTTAACTGTTTGGAGCTTGGTATTCATGAAGTACAAATGTCCTCCAAAGCCAGGTGCTGGGGTTGCCTGACCTTGAAGATGTGGGATAAGGCTGAAGCTCCCCAGTGCATGAATTTGGCCTTTGGGGTCCCTTTTCCTATCACCACCTTTCAGCTACCAACAATAATTGTCCTCTTCCTTAGGGTCAGACCAAGGGCTCAGTGGTTCTTCTTCCCTGTGTCCACCACACTGTCTAGGAGCAGTAGCTTGAAAGACTTACAATACTTAAGCTAGTTCAACAGCTATTTAGGTGAGTTTGGGCTTCAGATTTTCAATTGTATTCATTCATTCATGCAGACTGGCTCAGCTTAGCTTTAAATGTTGCCTCTAGAATATGGATGGCACTGAAAAAATCCTGTTTGGAATATATAATATATAGACTACAAAAAGGAAGAGATGATGGTAAAAATAAATTCAGGCTAAAGATAAAGATGCCCGGTTTCCTGTGGGCTGTCATTCCACAGGTAATCAATCATGGTCCCCTGCATGGTCCCCTTCACCACAGGGAATCAATCGTAGTCTCATAGAGAACAAGGACAAATGGTGAGGCCTTTGTAGCACCATATAACTATGTGCTTTTCCAAGTGCTTTTTGTCATCCATGACTAGAAAAGGACTGAGATGAAGTAGGTACCAATAAATTTGTAATTAATTAATGAAAGTCCTTTGGACTTTCAATAATCTTGCATATATTTTTGCCTTATATTGAGATTGTTTTTACAGGGAGATAATTCTCTTCATCATAATAATTGTTCTGTGCATGGAGATGAGTCTGCACAGGCACCACATGTTCAGTTTGGTTTCTACAGCAGTTCTACGGCATAAGTGCTACTGGCGCCTACCCCACAGATGAGCAGACTGTGGCTTACAAAAAATTATGCCATTTCTGAAGGTCACACTAGTAACCAGAGCTGTGTGACTCCAAAGCTCAGATTCCCAATTACTCATAAACCTATAAATTAAGGATATCCTTCAAAAACTTTGGGATTAGTAACTTAATGGTAAATGACCTTATTGCTGATATTTTTTTCACTTTCAAAACAGTCAAACTGACATTTTAAAAATAGGCTTTTCAGGTTAGTGGTTATTATTCCCCCTTAAAACCAGAAAAATTTTAGGAACTATAACCAACCAAACATTGTTTGCTTCTAACATGAAGAAGCATCTTTATATCCAGATGTAAAGCAGGTAAGGCTACACTAAGATCTTCATCAGTTATACCTTCATGCTCTCAGCATCATCCCACCTTTTACTTAATATATCCTTTAAAAGAGTCAACTATATAATTACCACTGGGACCTCTGTTAACACAGAAAAGAAAGATAAAACCCATTGTCTGGAATTTCTGTGGCAGAGAGAGTACCAAATTATTATGACACTGTAAATAAAAGTGCCAGTATTTGATTTATGGCGAATCAAATAAAACACGTAATAAAGTAACATAATTTAGAGAATGAAGATGTGGGAAACAACACAGGATGCACTCTTTCCAAATCTAAGATTATGAGGGAGGGGTTACAAAGGGGCATAAAAAGCTTTTGGGAGTAATAGATACATAGTGATGTTTTAATGGATGTGTATATGTGTCAAAATGAGCAAATTATATATTTTTTGTAAGGTTGACTGAATATCAATTATACCTCAAGTAAAAAAAGTAAAAATATATACTTCTTAAAGAATATTTTTTATATATAATATGGAGTCAGTCTCAGTTAAAATTGTTGAAACTAATTGAAATAATCTATATATGCTTCTACATTGACATTGAACTTCCCAGTACACCAGATTATTCACATACTTTTAAAATTTGATTTCACAACAATCCTGTATACTGGAAATTGAAACTCAGAGAGAATAAGCTATTTATTCAAGTTCCTGAACCAAGATTTCAGGTTATCTGACTCCAAATCCAATGTTCTCGCCTTTTAAAAAGGTAGACTTCTATGCTACTGTGTCTTTCTTTTTAATATTAATGCTTTTAAAAGCATAATTTCTTGTCAACATAAGCCTGATCAGAGTAAGACCCATGGCTTACCCATACTAAACTTACACCATTGTAATTTCCAAACAGAGTCATTTACCTTGAAGTAAAGATTAAAATGGAACATCAATATGTTCCATTTTCTCTATATTTCCTTTTCATAGAGAGAGTACAATTGCCAATAAATGTCTGCAAAAGATATTGTAGCTATTTTGAAATAATTTAGAGAGTTTTTTATTTCAAGTCTGAAAGCAGGACCCTAATTTTGGAGAGCTGTTTGGTAAAAGCAGGATTCTGCAGCCACAATGCACAGGACCAAATCTTTGGCTTTCACTAAATGTTGATGTTCTATTTCTTTTTGGGAAAACAAAAGGAAAAATGAAACTAAAATGGGGGCTTGGCGCCTGTGGCTCAATCGGCTAAGGCGCCAGCCACGTACACCTAAGGTGGCAGGTTCGAATCCCCAGCCCGGGCCCGCCAAACAACAATGATGGCTGCAACCAAAAAATGGCTGGGCGTCGTGGCGGGAGCCTGTGGTCCCAGCTACTTGGGAGGTGGAGGCAGGAGACTCCCTTGAGCCCAGGAGTTGGAGGTTTCTATGAGCTGTGATGCCATGGCCAGGAGGATAGCTTGAGGCTATGTCTCACAAAAAAAAAAAAAAAAAGAAACTAAAATGAGGATGTAATATGAAACTCTGTGGCCATTCAAATAATGTTAAAATGTCCTGTTAAAGAAATTTAGAACTGAAACATGAACAACAATTTTTGTAAAATGCTTAGGATACGTTGAAGGTTGGTCAGTGGAGCAGAAAGGGCTAAGCACAGTGTCTCAGGCTGTTGTGGGTTTACCTTAGTTGGCACCAGAGCTGCTGCAGCACACCCAGGTTTACACAGTGAGTGGACCACCCTGAAACCTGACCTGGAGAGAATGGAGTTCACAGACCTGCTCCATCAGTTCACAAATATCCCTTCATGAAAGTCAGTCCCAGAATTCCCTGGAGAACATGCTGCCTGGGTCACTGTGGCTGCTCTAAACTTACTGATGGTGGTGATTATCTCACTCGCCCTCCTCCCCTCCCCAAAGCTCTATTCCAGGTGTTGTCAACCCAACAGAAGTTCATAAAGTTATTTCAACCAAATCATGCCTGTATTACCAAAAACACACAAGGCAAGAGCTCTTGTCTCCTCATCTGGGACTTATTTATCAAAGAAAAGCTTATGGTTGTCCCATTTTGAGAGACAGGGATTGAACTGCAAAGAACAAGCACTCTGCTTTCCACAGTCTCTCCAGAATTATAAATTTCCCATTGAGTAACATGTAAAAAGAAATAACTGGATAGCTAAAAGCATTGACAGAGTTCATAATTGCAAGTCGTAGAAATGGAATCCATTTCTTTTTCCACAAAAGCCTTCCAAATTAAGAAGACCAGCCACGAACTAGTAGATAATAAACCCCACATCACTGATAGCAAAGCCTGTTGGTTGCAAATTTAACACCCTGCTATTTTGTAGCCCCTCTTATGAATACATAGTTATGACTTTCTTTCAAACACTGTGTGCAGAGACCAATTCAGGGATTCAAGTCACTCATGCCACAAAACTATTTTCTATTCATGTTGCTTAAAATTTCACAAGAGAATAATTGGTGTGTTTCTTTCCTCTTGTGGTTAAACATAACTCTGCTATAAGTTAATAATAAGTGTAGACACCTTATTCATATTCAGAAGACAGGCTGCAGTAGAAACACTCTTACAACCACAAGTTGAACAAGTTAACCTGACATCAAATATGTATTATTGGGGCTGCTTAAAATGAGCATCTGGCCCAAAATTTTAAATTGTAATACAGTAGCAGTCACTAAATCACAAAAAAGACAAAAACTGTCATCTCCAGACCAGCAAACGAATACACCAAGCAAAGAAGAGTGATAAAAGATTCCAATGGACTTTTGGTGCAGAAAATCTTTTTTTGGTTTTTTGCTTCAAGGACAGAACGGAATTATTCACAAGGGCTACAAGTTCATTTACTTAGCAACACTTCTCAAGTACCTACCGGGTGCTGAGCACAGTGCCTAAGAGCTAGGGTACAATGAAGAACAAATAAAACAAGGTCTCTGCATGCTTGCAACTTACATTAAATTTGGAGAAATAAGCAATCAAAAAGCATAAGAAACCTAGCTCTTTAAATTATCTTATTTATTTTTATAGTTCCTCTGGAGATTTTGTCAATCCCATCATGAACACCTTGGGAATAGGTAAAGTCTGGATGCAGGTTAAGTGGCTGAGGAGGTAAAAGGTAAACCAAGAAATTATTATAACCTAAAAATCTAAGTTCAGAATTTAACTTAACTAAGTAAGCATTTTAAGGAATGGGTAAATAGACTTGGCCAAATGCTACTGGGAGATTAAGAAAAGACATAATTCACATTGGATCACACTATACAGTGTGGGAAAGGGGAAGATAATATTTTGATAAGTTTGGGAATTAAAAAAAAAAGTAGAGCCATAACTAAGGGAAAAAGTGGATTCAAAAGAGAAGAAGAAAGAAGTTATTTTTAAAATGAGAAACTAGCGTGATTGTGTGCTGATGCGAATGATTCAATAAGGTGGCAAATTAATGCAAAAGAGGTTATTAAATAAAAACATTTATATAGCAGATTCTTAAATAACATTTTGTTCAATGTCATTTTGTTACAATGTTGGTAAGAAAAAAGAAATCAATTCCAGCCAGGACCACTGTGTGGAGTTTGCATGTTCTTCTGGTGCGTGTGTGGGTTTTCTCTAAGTGCTCCAGTTTCTTCCCACATCACAGCTGTGCCCATGAGGTCACTGGTGTGTTGACATGGTCTCTGAGTGAGTGTGGGTCTGGGTGGGCAGGGTGAGTACAGGATAGTATCCTGTCCAGGCTGCCAGACTGGGTTCCTACCTTGGCCCAAAGATGCCAGAAAAGGCTCTGGCAATATACCACCATGAACTGGAATAATTGGGTAAATAATTATCTTACTTGTTTTTATTAGTCTTTTTAAAATATGTATATAGCTCATATTTATTTCAGTGTTTTATATTAGAAGTATTTTGGTCTTTATGTAGAATTTTTTTTCTTTTTTTAAATTTTTATTAAATCATAGCTGTGCACATTAATACTATCATGGGGTACAGTGTGTCGTTTCTATATATAGTTTGAAATACTTTCATCCATCTGGTTAACATAGCCTTCATGTCATTCTCTTAGTCATTGTGTTAAAACATTTATATTCTACATTTAGAAAGACTCAAACGGACCCCCATAGGATTAACCAGAAATATGCAAGAACTTAACTCTGGTTTATGTCCATTAGCCTATGGTAACATGGATTTGTTAGACATTATTTCACTTATTTCTAAGAACCTACCAACCAGACTTAAGTGAGGACTTACCTGCATAAGGCAAGCTTTAGCCTCTGCTAGTAGAAAAGGATGAATGAGCAAATGAAGTTCATAGATTCCTTCCCCACTTCCCACACTTGTGAGAGGATGGCCTTTTGTCTGATCAACTGTAATATCCTTGTCCCACCCCCTATGTGAATGACCATATTTTTGTCATGTATAATGTGCTACCATGGGTAATGCGTGCCCATATTTTTGCCCCAAACTTTCTCTTTATTTAAAATCTGTTATAGGTTATTTGATTTTTTTTTCTTTTTATTGAATGGTAACTGTGTACATTAATGCACTTCTGGGGTTCAGTGTGGTGTTTTCACATACAATTTGAAATATTTCCATCAAACTGGTTAACATAGCCTTCATGTCATTTTCTTAGTTATTGTGTTAAAACGTTCATATTCTACTCTTAGATTCACTTGTACCCTTGTAAGATAAACCACAGAAGTGATCCCTCCAATCCTCCTCCCTCCTCCCTCCCCGTATTCTTAGGCTGTAATTAGGTTATAGCTTTCATATAAAAGGTATAAATTAATTTCATAATAGGGATGTGTACATTGGATACATTTTCCTCCATTCTTGTGATACTTTGCTGAGAAGAACATCTCCAGCTCCATCCATGTGATGAATTTTTGATATCCAGCTTTCCATAGCTGAAATACAAAGAAAGTTAAGGTATTCCTTAAATTCTGTCTCCCAGGGATAACACTGTTAATAGTTGTGGGTTGTTTTTTTTTTGTTTTTTTTTTTTGCAGTTTCAGCCGGGACCAGGCTTGAACCTGCCACCCCTGGTATATGGGGCTGGTACCCTACTCCTTGAGCCACAGGCACCACCCATTAATAGTTGTGTTTTAATTGTAGAAAAAATTACTAATTTACATCAGCATTATAGTGATTTCTGCCCTGGATTCATCCTTGATTCCAGAAATTGGGTTTTACTCAAGGTTGTTGTAGATTTGGGAGTTTTAGGAGATGGAGACTTAGAATACAAGTCATAAATGTAACAGAAAGAAGTATGACTAATACTCCTAAAGTGCTTTTATAAAGATTGTTGTGATATGATGGAATTCTGTCCTAGTAGAGTCCTTAGTGAAAATGAAGAAAAGAGAGATTGATTCATCCTTTTCTCCCATCTTGACTCCCAGATGATTTTGCTGTCATTTTGTTTTGAGGATGTGTTGAGTGATTTTATCTTGACTCCTTCTTGGGGTGGTTGGAATTTTATCCTTTTTTTCTTTCCATCTTACCACTGGCTGGGATATTTGAAGAGAGAGACTAAAGAGCATTTACTCCTTGCTAGCAAAACTGAATGAAGCAGAAACAAATCTGCTTGAATTTTGTATTTCTTTTCTCTTTCATAGTAGAAGCAGTGTCTTAAAACGGATTCATTTTGTAAGTGGTATGGGTGTGTGTTTACACATGTGCCTATCTTTCCAATGTAAAGATGTTACTGGTTTCTGTTTTTGTTAAATTTCCTTGAATCCCTAACAGTTTCCTCTGCTCCAACTCATATGTTGTAGTAAATTCCATTCTGTATGGAAAGGATGGATGTGTTTACCTTCCAGATGGGCTTGGTGAAGCTGAGTGTTGGGGACACAGAGAGAGTGATAATAAATGATAGAACTGTGGTGCTCAGAAGTAAAGGTAGAACTTTTTAAAAAGTTATTTGAGGCCAGGTGTTGTGGCTCATGCCTATAATCCTAGTACTCTGGAAGGCCCAGGCAGGAGGATCCCTTGAGCTCAGGAGTTTGAGACCAGCCTGAGCAAGAGTGAGACCCCTGTGACTACACAGAACACCTGAGAGCCATGACTTTACCAAGTGGGCATGTACATAAGTAAGGCTCAAGGGCCCTCTAGAAGCTCTGGCTATCTGTTTATTTTCCTCCTTAAATGTAGTATTCCAGCCGCGTTGAATGACAGTAGCTCTCCCACATGTCCTTGCTTATGGTCCTTTTCATATGCCTTTTATTTGGGATATTCTCCTGGTTACCCCCCTCCCTGTAGCTAAACCAAAAAACAAAGATAAGCTAAAAACCAAAAAATGTAGTTGGACTAATTCCTTTTAATTCTTTAGCTCTGGTTTGGATTTTATTTTTTTAGGAAGCCTTCCTGACTCCAAACAGCCTCTGGGTCTGAGTTTGCCAGCTGAGTTTATCTCAGTTGTGGTGCTTACCACCCTGTATTCTAATGGCCAGTTTTCTTGTGTCTTTTTGTAGCTATAGCTTGAGCTTTGTGAAGATACAAGATATTATATATATCTTGTGTCTCTACAACCAGAATTCTATGCATTGTTAATTTTTAGGAAATGTTTATTGAATACTTATTTTCCACAACGGGAAAGAAGGCTCCTCACACCTTCTCATGCTCCACTAGCAGTTTCCCTTATGCCCTTGGGGGTAATGGTGCCCGTCCTTTGGTATATACTAGCATATATGGCATAGATGGCCACATCCCTACCAGAGAGAGAAACTCAGCCTTGTAGAGATGAGCAAGCACATTTTGTTCAGCTTATTCTTATATTTCAAGATCTCAGGGGTCCAATTTAGGAAAATGTTTTGCTTTTAAAAACCTGCTTATTTATATATCATTATCTTTTCCTGTACTTTGTGAAAAAAAATTTTTTTTTTTTTTTTTTTTTTTTTGAGACAGTCTCACTTTGTTACCCTTGGTAGAGTGCCATGGCATCATAGCTCATAGCAACCTCAAACTCTTGGGCTCAAGCGATCCTCTTGCCTCAGTTTTTCATTTTTTCTTTTCTTTAAACTACTTTTTTTTTTCTTTTTTTATAGGTGCCCGTCACAACGCCTGGCTATCTTTTATTGCACTTGTCATTGTTGTTTAGCTGGCCTAGGCTGGGTTTGAATCCTCCAGCCTTGGTGTATGTGGCTGGCACCATAACCACTGTGCTACAGGCGCCGAGCCTCAGTTTTTCATTTTTAATAGAGACAGGGTCTTACTCTTGCTCAGGCTGATCTCAGGCTCCTGAGATCAAGCAATCCACCTGCCTTGGCGTCCCAGAGTGCTAAGATTACATGCATAAGCCCCTAAGCCCAGCAGTACTATGTGAATTTACAGCTCATTTTACCATAAAATATATGTATGTTATTTAAAATCTGATCTTTAGTAAACCAGTCAACAATTACTAATTGTCTAAAATGTGTACAGTCTTAGGTGGAATAAATAATACTACCAGATAATGGCTTCTGCTTTTGAATTCTTACTTTACAGTTGGAGAAGATAGAACATCTTTACCCCACAGTTTGTTACTGTGGCTTAATCATGTGAATAAGGTAATGAGGAGTAGGGCCATTGTGGTAGGTGGTGAGACATTACAAGTAGTAAAGCCATCACTTCAGTTTTCTTTCATATTGATGTGATGCCTGAAAAAATGAAATGGAGTGGTGAATTTGGGTTTCCTCTGGTTAGACATGGCTTAGAAATACAGGTTTTAAGCAAAAGTTATGAACTTGAGGGTTTGTGGACCTTTAAAGGGTTGGGACAGGTGGCATCTATGATGCTCTCAGGCATATGTTGAATTTTGGTTCTATTTATTTTCTGTGGAGATGGGATCTGTAGTTTTTATTAAATTCTCAAAGGAATCCTTGACCCACAAAAGATTAGAACCACTGGTTTAGAGTAACACTGAACCTCAAGCCTCATGGCCTAATTTGGTCTCCCCTTTACTGTTTATTTATTTATATTTATTTTTATTATTTTATTTATTTATTTTTTTAGAGACAGAGCCTCACTTTATCACCCTTGGTAGAGTGCTATGGCATCACAGCTCACAGCAACCTCCAACTCCTAGGCTTAGGCGATTCTCTTGCCTCTGCCTCCCAAGTAGCTGGGAATACAGACACCTGCCACAACGCCTGGCTATTTTTTATTGCAGTTTGGCCGGGGCCAGGTTCAAACCCGCCACCCTAGGTATATGGGGGTAGCGCCTTATCTACTGAGCCATAGGTGCCACCCCCCTTTACTTTTTAGATTGGGCACCGCGTTTTGTTTTTCCCTGATACTTACTTGGAGGGGTCTTTTGTGCAAAGAATTCAGCTGTTTAACATCTAAGGGAGGAGTGTAAGTTGTTCCTTTTTGGAAGCTTTGTGTTTTAGCTTGTTAACCTTCATCTCTTCTCTCATTGTTTAATAAAAATTAAAAATGTCTTTTTTCTTTTTTTTTTTTTTTTTTTTTTATACAGAGCCTCAAGAAAACCCCCTGGGTAGAGTTCCATGGCATAACACCTCATAGCAACCTCCAACTCCTGGACTCAAGCGAGACTCCTGCCCCTGCCTCCCAAGTAGCTGGGACAACAGGCGC
>CAUYQV010024859.1:0-13947 GCA_963574575.1 Galagoides demidoff | reverse complement strand
ACGCAGCATTAAAAAAAGAGACTTTACCTCTTTTATGTTTACATGGATGGAGCTGGAAAATATTCTTCTTAGTAAAGGATCTCAGGAATGGAAAAAAAAATCTAATGCATCAGTACTACTATGAAACCAATTTATAATCACTCACACTTTCATATGAAAGATGAATCACAACTATAGTCCAGGATGAAGAAGGGAAGGGAGGTGGTTTGACAGGGGGAGGGTTAGTGGTGGGACCACACCTATGAAGCAAATTGCAAGAGTACAAGTCAAATCTATCAAGTATAGAACACAAATGTCTTAACACTGTGATTAAGTAAATGAGGTGAAAGCTATGTTAATTGGTAGGATGGAAGCACTCCAATTTGTACAAATAATCAAGACATTGAATCCCACAAAGGCATAAATATATTCACGATATATGTGTATATGACTTCATAAAAAAAAAAAAGAAATAGGATGGTGCCTGTGGCTCAGAGGAATTGGGCACCAGCCCCATATGCCAGAGGTGGCGGGTTCAAACCCAGCCCTGGCAAAAAACTGCAAAAAAAAAAAAAAAAACAAAAAAAAAACCAGAAATAAAAAAAATAAAAGCAGGGTGTAGGAAGGCACACACAGGGATACAGATTAATTAGGATTTGGTGCTAACCCAAAAGGAATTCGCTTAAATTAAGAGAAGGGGGGAGATTACTGTAACAATTCAGGGTGTTTGAGAGAAACTTAAGGCAGACATACAGCCAGGCCACAGGAAGGAATTAGAATCAGGGGATTGTCCTTCCACCTGTGCTTCATTCTTTCCCCCTGAAGACTTGCTTTCTTTACTTTTCCATTCACACAGTAAACTGTCACTATCTCCTATGCTTTAACTGATGGGCAGTAAGGAGAATTTTCTTGCCCCTATATTAAGTCAGTTTTATGCACTGTTGCCAGGAAAGGCCAGTCACAAATAAACATAGCTTCCAGGGAAAGAAGCTGCTGAAGTTCCTAGATAAAGGGAGATAATTCACATGCTGGTCAGATACTTCCTGAAGTAGGCAGCGAGTGAGAAGAATTGTAGAACAGGGCAATTAGCATACAGGTTTAGAAGGGCAGTTGAGGCAAGATAATGAAAGACTTGGGAAGAATCATTGAGAATAGTAGTATGATCTGAAGTATGCTTTGGATAAATTAATTTATCAACATCAAGTGTGATGAAATAAAATAATAGATTTCCTTCTGTCTCATTTTTGCCTTCATTGGTCTCTGCTTTCCATGCATTTCTATAAGCCATTTTAACTTCTTTTGTAAACAAGATGCAACATGATCTAATAATCGGCAATTTTTTTAAAAGAGAGTACAGATGAGAAGTAATAAAAATTCAACTTGGAATGTGTGTTACCTACAAATTTTCTTTGTGATCATAGCATAATCATAACATCACCTTCTAGACCCAAGTTTTCTAGTTTAAAGACATGTGAGGAGGCCAGGCACGGTGACTCACAACTGTAGTACTAGCCCTCTGGGATGCTGAGGCAGGTGGATTGCCTGAGCTTAGGAATTTGAGACTAGCCTGAGCAAGAGTGAGACCCCCCAAACTAGCTGTTGTGGTGGACATCTGTAGTCCCAGCTACTTGGGAGGCTGAGGCAAAAGGCTTGCTTGAGCCCAGGAGTTTGAGGTTGCTATGAGCTATGATGCCATGGCACTTTAGCCCAGGGCAACATAGTGAGACTCTGTCTTAGAAAATAATAAATAAAAATTAAAAATATGAAAATTTAACTAGAACAAATCTGGCTCTTGTATGTTCCTGGTCTCATTTGCCTAATCCAGACATCATGGCCAAAGTCATTGGTTCTTTCCCGGAGCCTAGATTGGGCCTCAGCATCCTTCTCCATTCTTCAGGCATCTCATAAACATCAGTTCACTGAAATTGAATTGTTCAAGAACAAAATATTCACCAGCACTACACTACAATTCTAAATTGCTATGTATTTAGCATTTCTATATTGCTAACGATAGAGATAAAGCCTTTAGTCTGACCCTCTTGTCTTAGTGATGAGAAATCGAAGCATAGAAAGAGTGATTGGCACATGCCACACAAACTATTAAGCTATATCCTAAGATCATATTCTTTTTCTATTAATCTTACTGGAAAAAATTGTCTTTGCTGTTATAATCCTGCTTCTGTGTGATTGTTGTGCTTTGGTTTTAATTGTTTTCTTTCTTTCTCTTTTTTTTTTTGTAGACAAGGTCTTGTTTTCTAGTTTGGGTTAGAGTGCAGTGGTGTCATCATAGCTCACTGCAGCCTCGAACACCTGGGCTCAAGTGATCCTTCAGTTTCAGCTTCCCAAAGAAACTGGGAATACAGGTTCATGCCACCATGCCTGGATAATTGAATTATGTTTCTAAAAGCATGCAATAGGATTTTCCAAATTAAAATTTTAAAAAAAATTTTATACTTCTGACAAACGGATGGGACATTAGTACTTGAATTCACATTTTCTGGTTAATTAAATCTGACTTGCAGCAGACCACTATTGACATACTGGAATTTGGCAATTAAGTGAATGCTTATTGCTGTTCTCTTACTATTGTGAAATTGTAATTTTACCTACTTGTGAATGAATGAATGTGTTCTTTTTTGGCAGCATGGTAAAAGAAAAATCAATCTTTACCTTCAGTGAGCATCACCTGGTCTGCCTGGCAAATTTGAGAACTGTACTCGGTCTTTGGTTAATCATGTATTGTTTTCCTCTTCTTGCCTGTGAGAGAGAGATGCCCTGATTTCTCAGTTGCTAGGGAGGTGCAGAATCGCAATATCACACGCCAGCTAGAGCTTCATAGTTCTTCAGGAGGTCACCTGATCTGGTCCTTGGAGTACAGGGAGATGAACTTTTTAATTAATCAAAACAGAAAACTACTAAACCCATTTCAAGCAAACTCAAAAGACATAGATGAGATCAGGATTTTATATCTTCCTTTGGTACAGACATTTATTTTACTTTACAGTGTCCCTTCAGGTAGTATTCATTATTGTGTTGCAATTGGTCAACTGTGTATCTACTCTTGGAGGTCCTCGAAAAAAAGGCAAGTATACTAGCACTGTTGTCTGTTAGAATACCCAGCACACAGAGGAGGTTTGATAAATCCCCATTGTGTAATGCATGATGCAATTGTTCAACTGAATTCTATTTTGTTACAAAGCATTGTGGACTCCTGTGACCCTTTGTTTTGCCCCTTTGGAGGGTCTCAAATCCCTAGAACCCCAGAATAGAGACTAATACAAAGTGGCCAATCCAGAAATGTTTTTTGAATGAATAAAATATGTCTTGACACCTTTTGAAAGTCAACTCATATTCATTCTTGTACTATTCCTATTTTTCCAACTCATAATGTTGTATTCCTCCCCACCTAAATCTTCTCATGCCTTGTTAAACTTCAACATATTAGCCAAACTATTAGATATAGTAGGCAAATATCTCTGAGTCTATAATTGCTTCTCCTGTTGATATCTTCATTCATATTGTCAATTAAATTTAACATGCTATCTTGTGCAACTCTATATGCAAAGTACAGAGGATGGGGTATATACGTAACTCTTTTTAGGAAAGGAATAACTCTCCTAAAGGGGCACAATCTGTTGCCCCTTCATTGTGGCTGACTCCTCTGATTTCTGGGCTTTCTCTCATGCTCTTCCATTACCTAGGCAGTGTAGCTGCCTAGATCATGCTGGCTCTTTGGTTAAACATCCTGAGTTTGAATCCTGACTGCTATTGTCTGAAAGCATGGCCTTGCTAATAAACTATTTAACAGAGAAAAATAAAATATCTAATAGAAATAAAGAGGAATAAACTCACAGCACATAATTGCTCCTTTGAACAGAAAGATCACAGTGCACAACTGCCCCTTGTTGGATTAACACCCAGGCCTAACTCATTGTCTTTAAGATCAGCCACATGAGACAGTTTTCTAGTTTAATGTGATCAAGGAGACTGACGTGCCAGCCTCATAGAGAAGAGGATTAAAAAAAAAACAAAACAAAACAGATGCAGCCACTTCATAGCTGCTTCTGCTATCAGCCGGCAGCAATTATGTCCCACCCCTTTACCCTCAATATAAATGTCAAACACCCTGCCTGTGCTTCTCTCTCTCTCTCATGCTATGCTCTTCCCACTCTGAGGAAGTAAAGCTTTCTTTAAGACTATTCTAATCTTTACAAATTGGAAAAATTCTTTCTCAGTCTACGTTAGGCATTCCCACCATAACACTATCCAATTGCCTTATTTTGGAAAAGTTACTTAATCTGAATCTCAGTCTCCTCATCTGTAAAATGGGCAGAATTATACTACTGTGATTTATTGGGAGGGTTATATGAAATAATGCATATAAAATGCTTACCACAGTGTCTGAAACTCAGTGAAGGCTAGTTATTTTCTTCTTTAGTATAAAATGCATTATACTTTAGTTCCTCAAAGCCTAGCCTTTTTTCAAGGCCCAGCTCAAAAGTTGCTACCTCTGTGAAGATGTCTGTTGCCAACCAAACTGATCTTTCCCTCTTTGAACATCTTTTGTATTTCCTAACTGTAAGTCACAATTACTGTCTCTCTACGTAGCACTACGAGATATTCCAATGGTCTGTGGTATCCAATTTTGTATGTGTGTTTAAAGATGTTCAGTACCATACTGCCTTGTTCATAAAATTAATAATTCCCTGCATTTGTCTTGTCAATGAGGTTTAAGCAATATGGGAGTAAAGACTATGTAAGGCAAGACGGAGGATCTCAAGAAACATGTTTTGATTTAATGAATGAAGAAGCCAGACCACAAATGCCTTAGCTTCCCACCAGATGTTATCCTCTCTCTCCAGTATCTCTTGTTAAATCCCGCTTTCAGTTAAAATGGCTCTTAAAAGAGTCCGTTTTTCTTCCTAGAAAAGCTTATCTACGTTTAATTCCCAGAAGTTGACTGTAACAGCCATTGGTTTGAGAAGGTTTTCTGGGTCAGATTCTGTTCCCTGAATCAAAACCTTGAACATTCTCCATAGCTGTATGGAGTTGCTTCTTGGCCTCTCTGCACATCAACTTGAGAAAATGCCAAATCTGAGTTCTTAATTCAAACAATTCTAGAAAAAGTCTCAAAGACCTACTAGCCAATTGTGGATCATGTAGAGCAGAACTGTCTTTTCATTTTAGTTGGGATTTCCTCTACTTCAGCCAGAGTTTCCTGGCCCTGACTCAAGCTGTCCAGTTAAATTGTGATTGGAATAAAATATTCTAGACAGTGGTTAGACTTCTGGGGTGAAGGATGGGAGAGAAAAGATGTGAAGGGAAAGCAAAACCGAAGCAGTTTCAAATACATTGCTAACATTCTGTTTCTTTAGTATGTTCATAGTTTTATGTTGGTTGTATATTTTACAACTAAATTGTGTATATTTTGTAATAACTTTTAAAGTGGAAAAAGTGGGAATTACAAGCCTACTAGATAATTATCTTCCTTGCCATATTCTGTTTTCAAAATGCAGAGTCATCCAGTAGTTCTAAAATTAATATTGGAAAGGTCATCTAGTGATAGTCACCTAGTCCACAGAGATTTTAAACTAGTAATTCCTAGAAATGCCATTGGAGGTACCTCTGGCAAAACCCCAAAGAACAAAGGGAAGACAGCAGGTGGATTCTGGGCCCATCTCCCTTTCAATTGCATTTGATTCTGTCTTACACATTATGAATCTGGCTAAGAAACAGTTAAAGAATCAGGAGGTATGACAGAATAGCTGTCTTGTAATTTAAAAGGGTGTCACATGAAATTAGACTGAAGGCTATTGGTCCAAAAGAAATGAGGATAAGTGGGTGAACATTCCTGGAGACAGGTTTTAATTTACTACAAATAGAATGACCACTCTTTGCTGTTTGCTGAAGACACTGCCAGTTTATGCCCGTTCCAGGGTAAGTTAGTAATTTTCTTGTAGTACTGCCTTCCACACTCTGAGTGTTTCAGTTTGGCCAACAAATTGTAAGGTCACCCTAAATGTAAGGAACACTTTTCTAACAAGTGTATCTAAGATTACCAAGGACTGCTTTCTGAAGCAGAAACAAAAGTGAACGGAGAAGACCAACTAGGGAGTTTTGCTTGATCAGTTTTCCAACTTGAGATTTTTTTTTTTTTTTTTTTTGAGACAGAGCCTCAAGCTGTCCCACTGGGTAGAGTGCTGTGGCATCACAGCTCACAGCAACCTCCAGCTCCTGGGCTCAAGTGAGTCTCCTGCCTCCACCTCCCAAGTAGCTGGGATTCCAGGTGCCCGCCACAACGCCCAGCTATTTTTTGGTTGCAGCCGTAATTGTTGTTTGACAGGCCTGGGCTGGCTTCGAACCCGCCAGCTCAGGTGTACGTGGATGGCATCTTAGCTGCTTGAGCCACAGGTGTCGAGCCAACTTGAGATTCTTATTAGTTTTCTCTGGGCTGTAGTCTGAGAAGCTGAATTTCAACAATTTCAGTGATTCTATATATTGGCCATTTGGGGGAACTACTAAGACAGCTGGTTCCCAAGTTGTGGACTCACAAGGATATGTGGGTTACAGTTTCTCTAAATGATGGCTTCTATCAAATATCAGTTGTCTACCTCATGTTTAGTATTTGTCAAACCCATAGATGCTATTATAAGAACTATGAATTGGATACCTTTCAAACACATTTATCTTCATGGTTTTTTCTCTGTAAAAAAGTACTACTGAAATACAAACTTTATTATGTATATGTCTATACTTTCAGTATATAAATGGGCCCTAACACTCTAAAAGGATGGAAATTACTAATGCACGCACCTAAGCTATGGATGATGGTATGCTGACTAGTTAGCAGCCACCCAAACAGCTGCTTGTTAAGCTGACTTGTATTTTACCAAGCTCTGCAGTGTAAATACTTTCACATGGCTACCAACGTGACAAGTAATGTGAAATTAAGAAAAGATGCACACAATTGGCTCTGGCTGAGCTGGTGCATGCTGAGTCTCATGGCTCCCAGTTTGGGATCTTTTTATTATTCTGAAAACAAAGTTGTCGTGTCTTTAAATTTATGGATTCAGGGGCTATTATTTTGCATACCAACTCAAGTGCACAAATGTAAAACCATACCTGGATTCCTGAGATCTTCCTCTCGCCTCCTATCATCTGCTCTGACCTAAAGTTGCCACTTGTGGCTCTCCTGGAAGTCTCCACGGGCTTTGTCTTCCTCCTTAGCCTGTTTTTTCCTCTTTTCAGGGTAGTCACTCACCAGGTCTTCACTTTTTTTTTTTTGAAACTTTATTAATGTATTTACATAATTTATAATCTTTAAGTAATGGTCTCATAAATACAGGCTACAATTTTACATATACTAAGCAAGAGATAATTGTTTTTCCCACTAAAATACTTGGGTTAAATAACTCAGAGCATTTACGTACTTTCTTTACTTTTTCTCTTCTTCCTCTTTTTAAAACTATGGACTAGTCAACTTAGAACATATTAAGTTCAATGTATTTTAGGCAGCTTCTCTAGCATCCCTATCATAAGAACTTATTTTTAAAAGGTGCCAATGACTCGATGCTTGTGGCTCAAGTGGCTAAAGTGCCAGCCACATACAGCTAAGGTGGCAGTTCGAATCCAGTCTGGGCCCACCAAACAATAACGATGGCCGCAATAAAAAAAAAAAAAAGTCAGGCATTGTGTTGGGCGCCTGTGGTCCCAGCTACTTGGGAGGCGGAGGCAGGAGACTCGCTTGAGCCCAGGAGTTGGAGGTTGCTGTGAGCTGTGATGCCACAGCATTCTACCCAGGGGGACAGCTTGAGGCTCTGTCTCAAAAAAAAAAAAAAAAATAATAATAAAAAGGTGCCAAGAATGTGCTTGGTGACACATACATGGTGAGCTAGGTATCTACTGTTATCATTGTTGATTCATTGTAGGTATCCTAGGCTAATATATTCAATGAAAAGTGCTTTAGAGAT
This sequence comes from Galagoides demidoff, assembly GCA_963574575.1. Taxonomy (NCBI): domain Eukaryota; kingdom Metazoa; phylum Chordata; class Mammalia; order Primates; family Galagidae; genus Galagoides; species Galagoides demidoff. The sequence goes on along the minus strand of CAUYQV010024859.1, from coordinate 5,998 downwards.
GGCAGAGATAAAATTGTTTCCATCAATCCTATAAACAACCCATTTTAGTTTCAAATAATTGCCATCTCTCTACTTAGGATATCCTACCACATTTAAATGATAGAACCCCCTCTAACAGTGGTAACAGAAACTAAGGAAATTACAACCTCCACAATGTCTTTTTTTCTCCCCACAACCATGAAATTGCTAATTTTCCCTTTACAAATGTTGCATACAATTTTGATTACAAAACTACTCAACTTTAAGGTTTGATCTGACCTGGTTAGAAAGTCCTTGCTAAACAAAGAGAACTAAACTCACAGTATGTAACTGCACCTTTGAAGAAAAGGATCATAGTACACACACCTATCTGTTTAACCACCTGGGGTGACGATTAATCACCAGCAGCTTAAATTCTCTTGAGATTTGTTTTTTAGAACTTGAAAAGGACTGAGCAGATAGGAATGCAGACCCCAGTTTCTGCCAGACCACATTTCAAGGACCCTGATAAATCAGCCTCAGAGGAGAGGAAAAAGAACAGACCAAGCCACTTCACAGCTGGCAGTGCCATTCTTTTCTTTTTATTCCTATTAAAAATACCAAAGCACTTAACCCTGATGTGGCACAGGTCTGTGGTGTGTTGAGCCCCTTTCTCTCTTGGGAAAAGAAAAATAGGCTTATTTCTATCTTAATCTTCCTGTTAAGAATGCTTAGCCTGGGCAGTGTCTGTGGCTCAAAGGAGTAAGGCGCCAGTCCCATATGCCGGAGGTGGCGGGTTCAAACTCAGCCCTGGACAAAAAAATTCTTAACCCATAATTTCCCACCCTAAAACTGGTCTTCCAAGGACCATCTGTTTGATAAGCAATATTATCCCTGATCCTGCTAATTTTTATCAACTTTTCAATGCTTTCCAAAAAGTTCTAAAAAAAAAAAATCCTTAAAGATGTTTAGTGAATAAAGGGGTGGGGGTTAAAGGTCATGGGAAATGTGGCATACTACATACTAGAGCTGCCTCCCTCCATACTTGGAGATTGTCTATATTCACAAATCAATAACTCTGAGCAATCTTTCAGAAAGGGATACAGTAGCACCTCTAAGTTGACCATCCAAGGGACCACAACAAGCTGGTCAACATACCAAAGTGGTCAATATAAGGAACTAGGCCTATCCTATCAATAGGTACATGGTGGTGCATGTTTAGTCTGAAATCAGGTAAACTTAAGGAGGTGGTCAATGGAGGGGGAGGTGGTCATCTGTGGAGGTTCTACTGTACTTTACTTAAATCTGATGGAATATACTTTTAGAAATACCGAACCAATAGTTTCCTATACCCATCTACCTTATCACATTTCAAAATCTATATTCCATGTTGGATTACTTTTTAGTTTTCTATATCTGATGGTTACCCACCACCCCCAACCGCCATTTAATCTGTGGATAGAAAAAGACTGATGCATTCTGAAATGGAGGATTGGCCTGGTTTTTCCAGGCTTTAGTGGCCAGCTTTGTCTACCTTCCATGGTCCCTCTTAATCCTCTTGTGGATATGATACTCAGCATAAAGAAGTGGTTTTTTAAATATAAGAAGGCAGTTTTTATGTGGAAGAGTTAGCAAGCAACATTTGCTTTCTTATGCATACTTGAGTAGAATTGGTGGTATACTGGATAGGGGTGAGTGAGGAAAGGAAGTTTGAGTAGGAGGGAGTACAATAACAGGACCTCTGATTTTCAGGCAGAAAAATTTAAATGGGAAGATGTTAAGATGGAATAGGTGCCTTTGCCAGAGAGATTCCTCCAAGAGAAAGTAGTGCCTTTTTTGAAACTGTAAATATAACACATTAGTTCATTTTTCTCAGGTAATAATGTGGTGTTAAATCCTAGCAGCAACACCTAATGTGATCCAGGAGGCTTCTGTACATCTTACTCCTATTTTATTCTTCCATCGGTAACCCTAGACTTCACCTTTTTCTTATGGTACCTGTAGCCTTGATTCCTTGTAACTGCCTCTTGGTACTCAGCCTTGGGTCCCATGGCAACAGTCATGCAATCTCTCCTTGCACAGGTGATATCCTTGGAGGACCAAACCTGCCCTAAAGGAACAACTAGGTAACTAGCATGTTTCTCATGAGTGTCCAGTGGAATTATATCGTTGCTTTGAATTTCTGAGATTTCTTATCTTTGGATCAATTGCAAAACAAATTCCCCAATCTACATCTGTAGGGAAAAGAAATACTTACCTACCCATCATTGCTCTGAAGATATTTACCTGCTTCAAGAGACGAGAAATGTGGGAACCTCTTAATGTTACCGCCTTCACTGCCTCAGTTACCATTATCAACCTTGATAAAATGATTCCTGACATGAAAGTCCCTACAGTCCACCTCTCTGCCAGCCTGGCCATTTGATGATTGCCAAACCTTTCACTTGCAGCCTTATTCTAATTCCCAAAGCTTCTCCAGTCAGATCTTATTCCTTTCTGTGTCTGTAGGCTCTTGCAGTGTAATGTGGTCACCGTGTACTCACCTTTTTGAGACTTATTGGGAATTTGTTCTCTTACTCAAATCTGATTCTTAAAAAGAGGTCGCTTAATTTAAAGAGAAATGTTGAAACCCTCTTAATCTTTTTGTTCCCTTGTGTCTTAGCTGTTCCTAGGAACTCTTAGTGGAGTTTAGGGGGGCACCATAGTTGGCATTTTTAAAGGATTTACAACTGTTGTATCTGTTACTCAGTCACTAGCTGAGCTGAGCACAGGTGTGCTCAGTACATGGAGTGCACCAGGGTTTCAAATCATGTTCATGTTTTCCCTGCCTGCCTTCTCATCCCTGGGCTGACATTACAGCTGGCCATCACCCCCACAAGGCCTCTCCAGGCAAAAAGTGGCTCAAAGAGGTCTATTCCTAGTAATTGCTCAGAACTTCTTTCAATTTATCCTCTAGCCAATGCTCCTTGTTCATCTCCCTGATACTTCGATGTCTCATGTTGTAATCTGGTGCTCACTATGTCTTTCAGGCTCCATGTTTTTTAAACTCAATTTGGACTTCTCCCTGGCTTATGAAGTTTAACATCTCTATCTTAATCTCCCTGTTGGGCATACATTCTGACTTCCATAGTCCTTATAATTTCAGAAGAATAATACTACAGTCCTGACCAGTGTAGAAAGAACCTACTAACTGGGGTGCATCTCGTAACCTTGAGACTAGGGGTTTTGAAATTTTAGTTGGAACACAGTTCTTTCCCAGGACTGTGTTTGAAGTCAAGATACTACGGTATTGTGAGTCATGCCACAGCTGGCACGCATGGTTCAGCTAGTGGTGAAAAGGTTGGAGTCACTGAGGCATCATTTGTAGATGCTCCTGGATGAAGCCTCTATTCTCCTCATCCCTGTGCAATTAGGGATCTTGTCAGAGAAGTTCAAGCAGCATTCTATCAGACATCCAGCTACAAATTCAGCTCTACACGTCAACTTAGGGCTTTGGGATCCTGGGGAGACTACCAGTAGTCCTTATTTTCTGTTAGTTGTGGGTTGAGGGTAGTAGGGGCTGAAATACATAGTTCTCTCCAACAGCCCCGGAGTATCTCCTCACGTAGTATATTAAGTTCTAGCCTGTTATGATTGACATGGTTGCTGAACTCATATGGAGTTGAGATAGTGTGCTTACCTGGGTGAAGGGGTAGAAGACTACCTTTCTTTTAGTGATCTTTTTTCTGTTTAATTGCCTTTTCCTTAACATTCAATTTTTTTTAGAATGGGACCATCTGCTGTCATTCGGTATTTTTGGCTTAAAGGATTTTTATAGGCCCCTTTGTGGCTGGATTATAGATAATCACCTGTTGCCACGTGAGGTATATGTAAATCTGGAGCTTAACTTTTGATGTATGGATGCTGGGCAATGGGAAAGGACATACTTGACATTAAGTGACAGTGTTGACACTAAGATAGCTGAAGCCACTGAGTTCATCTGGAGGCATTTAAATTGCTAATTGGCAGATGATGTACATCATATAATAAAGAACCCAGGCGAAGAGAGGACCCTCACTTAGACTCATCAAATCCTCCTCCTGACTTCCTTAATAGGGTCCTTAAATTACAAGGTAATGAGGAAAGTGAAATAAGCTGAGTGGATTGTGAAAGACATTTTTAATTGACATTTTTACTGAGAATTGTAAGTTCACATGCAATTATAAAATAATACAGAGATCCCTTGTATACTTTGCCAAGATTTGCCTAAATGTAACATTTTATAAAATTGTAGTATAACATCATAATAAAGATACTGACAATAATGTAATTCACTAGTATAATTTAGATTCCCCAGTTTCACTTGCATAAGACTCTGTGTACATGTGGGGGTATATTAAGTTTTACATTTTTATCACCTGTATAGGTTTGTGTCTCCCCTGCTATGGTCAAGGCACTGAACAATTTCAACATTGCCAAGATTTCTTGGGTTGCCCTTTCATAGCCACATTGATTTCCTTCTGTCCCAATTTCCCACCTCCCTCAGTCCTGAACCTTTGCCAACCACTAATCTGTCTTCCATTGAAATTTTATCACCTCAAAAGTGTCTGTCATACCACCTGAATGAAGGACTCAAATACTACTTAGGTTACATTGTGTTTGTTAGGTAAATTCTAATTGTAGGCACCATTATATAAATCTGAAATTCTGAAAAATTCTAAAACAACCCCAAAATGTCATAAATGGCATCAATATATGATGTTTTGGGACTGGCATTTTTTGCTCAAATTCCCTGGAGAATTATCCAAATTCACGTGTACCACTAGTTTATTTTTGCTGAAAATATTCCATGATGTTCTTTTTTTTTAATGAAATGATAGCTGTGTACATTAATGCAATCATGGGGTACAGTGTGGTGTTTTCATATACAATTTGAAATATTTTCATCAAACTGGTTAATATAGCCTTTATGTCATTTTCTTAGTTATTGTGTTAAGACGTTTATATTCTACTCTTAGAAAGATTCACTTGTACCCTTGTAAGATAAACCTAGAAGTGATCCCTCCAATCACCATTCCTCCACCCATCCCCCCTTCCCTCCCCTCCTCCATCCCCATATTCTTAGGCTATAATTAGGTAATAGCTTTCATATGAAAGCTATAAATTAGTTTCATAATAGGGCTGTATACATTGGATACTTTTTCTTCCATTTTTGTGATACTTTGCTAAGAAGAACATTTTCCAGCTCCATCCATGTAAACAGGAAGGATGTAAAGTTTCCATCTTTCTTTATGTCTGCATAATATTCCTTGGTGTACCTATACCAGTTTATTGATCCATTCGTGGATCCAGGGCACTTGGGCTTCTTCCATGACCTGGCAATTATGAATTGGGCTGCAATAAACATTCTGATACAAATATTTTTGTTGTAATGTGGTTTTTGGTCTTCTGGATATACACCTAATAAAGAAATTGCAGGATTAAATGGCAGGTCTATTTTTAGTTCTCTAAGTGTTCTCCAGATGTCTTTCCAAAAGGAACATATTAGTTTGCATTCCCACCAGCAGGATAGAAGTGTTTCCTTTTCTCCGCATCCATGCCAGCATCTCTGGTTTTGGGATTTTGTGATATGGGCTAATCTTACTGGAGTTAGGTGACATCTCAAAGTAGTTTTGATTTGCATTTCTCTGATGATTAAGGATGGTGAGCATTTTTTCATATATCTGTAGGCCATGTGCCTATCTTCTTTAGAGAAATTTATCTTCAAGTCCCTTGCCCACCCTGAGATGGGATCACTCGTTCTTTTCTTGCTAATATGTTTAAGTTCTCTATGGATTCTGGTTATCAAACCTTTGTAAGAGACATAACTGGCAAATATCTTCTCCCATTCTGAGGGCTGTCTGCTTACTTTACTTACTGTGTTCTTGGCTGTGCAGAAGCTCTTTAGTTTGATCAGGTCCCTATAGTGTATTTTTGATGTTGCTTCAATTGCCGGTGGGGGGGGTCCTCCTCATAAAATTTTTGCCCAGGCAATTTATTCAAGTATTTTCCCTACACTTTA
>CAUYQV010024855.1:0-49336 GCA_963574575.1 Galagoides demidoff | reverse complement strand
AAAAAAACTGTATTAAAATCATAATATGTGATATATACCAGTAACAAAAGATGAATACAATTCACGTTTGACTTCTGCAGTTACAAGAGGTGCTCAGAGTATATACATAATATATAATATATAGATAACATCTTGTATAATGTGCACACATTTGGGGGACCCTCTCTGTATATGCAGGGCAGTTGGCATCAAACAATGCCCAGCTCCCGAGTGCAGTTTATAATAGAAACTTCTGAAAACCGTAGACACATATACGAAAGCAGAACATATGTTTTCAAATTTCTCTTTCCTTTCTCCCTTCTCCGCTTTGCCTCTAAGATTCCACCATCCTCTTGATATACTTAATATAAAGCTGATATACTAGTAAAAATTGCAAATTGCCATGCTGACAAATGCTTGTGATTAGCCACAGTTGCTTAGTTACACCCTCCTGATGCTTTTGTGTACTTGACTACAGAGTATTTCATGTGTGTGTGTATGTGTGTTTTGGCAGCACAGCGTTTGACAGTGCAAAATCACCAGTCTGACAAATGATATTTCTCTTGGGCAATTTTTTTTAAAGTGCCCACATTTATACTCCTTCTATCTTTTGTCTCTTTCTCCGCGTACCTTGCACTATTGCGTGGTGTCTTTGATTAGAGTACATGAACCAGAAAAGAAGAATGGGCTTTTGCTGAATGGAAAAAAAAATGTCATTGATAACTCTGGGGTTGTTTGTTCACATAGCTGGAAATAGCTCAAAGCATCTTAGTCTTAAAAGGAATGTTGGAATTTTCCTCTTGTGCTTCCCAAGTGAAGGATTAGGTAACCCAAAGTTCATGTGATTATGACAAGTAAACTGCTAAAGTCTGCCTAAAATGAGATTAAATTAGGACTATATGATGTATTCAAGACCTAGCATAGTTCTCTATAATAAGCTCACTAAGAAAAATGTCAGATGTATTTGGATTCCCTTAATAGTGATTTTGTTTCTCTTTTTATCCTTGTCTCATTGTTAGGTAGTGAAAATATTTCTACTTGCTCATCCACTGCTATTTCTTTCCAGTATTATGAAAGTACAAATGTTTTTGGTTACATGGATCAGTTTTGTAATGTGTGAGTCAAGATTATGAGTATACCTATCATCCAGACAGTGTTCATTGGGCCCACTAGGTAGGTTTTGCTCATCCCCTCCTTTCCCTCCTGCTTATTTTTATCTATATGATAAAGGCTACACCTGCTTTCTTTTAGTTTCTGTTTGATAGAATATATATATTTTCTCATTCTTTGACCTTTAGTCTGTATGAATCCTTGTGGCTTAAATGTGTTTCATGGAGATAATAGATAACTGCCTTGTATTTTTTATCCATTCACATAGCCTATGTCTTTTGAATGTTAATTTACACTGATTAATAGACTTGATATGTAGAATGGCTTTCTGTTCATTCTGTTGGGTAGTACCTTTCTTTTTCCCATTGAGTTTTAATTCCCACTGTGCTCATGTGTGCTCATCACTTAGTTCCAACTTAATAGCAAGTACACATGGTGTTTTTCCATTCTTGTAATCTTTGTCTTAGGATAATTGTCTTCAGTTACTTCCAAATTGTTGCAAATGCAAAAGATGTTAAGCCATCCTTCATGCCTGCATAGTATTCTTGGGTACAAATATAACACTTTTGTTGATCCACTTGTGAATTGATGGGCATTTGGGTTGATTCCACATCTTTGCGATTGTGAGTGCTGCACTAAACATTTGAGTGTAAGTGTCTTTTTGATAAAAATGATTTCTTTTCCTCTGAGTAAATACCCAGTACTGGGATTGCTGATCAAATAGTAGGTATACTTTTAATTCCATGAGGGAGTCCTATACTGTTTTCATAGAGGATGTGCTAACTTGCAGTCCCACCAACAGTGCATGACCATTTGTTTCTTTCTTTATCCAGGTTTTGATAAAAGCCATTCTCACTGTGGCAAGTTGATATCTAATTGTGGTTTAAGTTTTAATTTCTCTGAAGATTAATGATGTTGAGCATTTTTCATATGTTTATTGGCCATTTATCTTCTTTTGAAAAGCTTCTGTTCATGTCTTTTGCTTACTTTTTAATAGGTTGTTTAATTTTGTTTTTTTCTTGCTCATATGCTTGAGTAGATTCTGGTTTTTAGCCCTTTATCAGATGTAGAGCTGGTGAATATTTTCTCCCATTCTGTAGATAGTATATTTATTCTGTTGATTATGTCCTTGGTTGTGTAGAAGCTTTTCAATTTAATTAAGTCCTATTTATGTGGGTCACTACAGAGTTTTAAGACAGACTGTATTATGGTTCATTATTTCACTTTCAAGCTACAGTCAATAGCATCCTTTCTCATTCACCTGTGCTAGTTTCAACTTGCTTGGCTTCTCATTATTGCTGGGAGGGCTTCATCTGTTTCCATCCACATAGATTTTACGTTTCTTAATTTTTGTGTATATTAAAACTTTTGTAATGACGCATGTATTTTTTGTGTTGTGATTACCATTGGAGTCTTCATCATAAATTCTTTGCCTAGGAGGATATCTAGAAGATTTTGCCAACATTTTCTTATAGAATTCTAATGGTTTCATGTCTTACATTTCAGTCTTTTTTTTTTTTTTTTTTTTTGCAGTTTTGGCTAGGGCTGGCTTTGAACCCGCTACCCTTGGTGTATCGGACCAGTGCCCTGTTCACTGAGCCACAGGCACTACCTCCTTACATTTCAGTGTTTTATGCATCATGAATTAATTTTTGTAAGTGGTGAGAGAAGAGATGTGGATCTTTTTAAATTTTTCTTCACATGGCTGTCAAATTTTCTCACCACCATTTATTGGTTATGACTTCTTTTGCCCACTGGATATTGTCTGCTTTGTCTAAGATCAGTTGGTTGCATTTGGATAGTTTTTATAATTGGATTTTCTATTCTATTCCATTGGTCTACATGTCTAGTTTTGAGCCAATATCATGCTGTTTTGGTTACTATAGCCTTGGACTATACTTTGAAGTGTGGTAATGTGATGCTTCCAGATTTCTTTCTTTTGATTAAGATTGCTTTACCTATTTAGGTACTTTTCTGATTCCAAATGAATCATGAAATTATTTTTTCCTTATCTGTGAAACATGATACTGATATTTTGATGGGAATCTCTGAATCAGTTTGGGTAGTACAAGCATTTTAACAATGTTGATTCTACTGATCCCAGTCCGTGATATCGTTTTCCATTTGTTTGTGCCATCTGCAATTTCTATTTTCAATGTCTCTTAGCTCTTTTTATAGAGATCTTTTATCTCCTTGGATAAGTATATTCCTAAATATTTAATTTTCTTTGTAGCTATTCTAAATGGTGCTAAGTCTTTGATTTGATTCTCAGCTTGACTGGTGGCATATAGGAATGCTACTGCTTTGTGTATATTGATTTGTAACTGAGACTTTGCTGAATTTATTTATCAATTCCAGGACTCTCTTGGTGAAAATATTTGGAGTTTTATAGATAGCATATCATCAGCAAAATGTAATGTGATAATTTGACCTTCTCTTATCTGATTTGGATACCTGTAATTTCTTTCTGGGCTTGCTCTGGCTAGGGCTTCCAAAAATATTTTGAATAGCAGTGGTGACAATGGGCACCCTTGTCTTGTTCCATTCTTAGGGGGAATGCTTTTGACTTTTTCATTCATTGTGTATATCACCTAACTCTAGTAAGATTAGCCTATATCACAAAGCTCCAAATCTGCAGATGCTGGCATGGATGTAAAGAGAAGGGAATACTTCTACACTTGTTTGGATTGCAAACTAACACAACCTTTGTGGAAAGAATTTTGGAGAATTCTCAAAGAACTGAAAGCTGACCTTCCATTTGACACTATAATCCCAATTACTAGATATCTACCCAGAACAAAAATCATTTTAACACAAAGACCAGACTGTTTATTGCAGCTCAGTGCATGATTGCCAAATCATAGAAGCAACCCAAAATGTCCATCAACCCATGCATGGATTAGCAAACTGTGACATATTTATACCATAGAATACTATTCAGCCATAAGAAAAGTGAGAGATTTTCTGGCTTTTTTTGACTAAGAATTTTGCCTTTAGGACTATTTTTTGTGACTCCTATCAATTTGAACAGTTGTGTCCACTTTGTCGCTCAGTTTGAGAAATCTTTTTATTTCCACCTTAATTTTGTTATTGATCCAATAATCATTCAGCACTAGCTTGTTTAATTTCCAAGACTGTGTAGAATTGAGAGGTTCTTTTGGAATTGATTTATGGTTTTATTCCACAATAGTCTGAGAAGATAGAGGGCATGATTCCTATTTTCTTTTTTCTTTCTTTTTTTTTTTTTGATAAGCTATGTTCTATGGCCTAAAATATGATCAGTCTTAGAGAATGTTCCATGTGCTGATGTATATTCAGTAGTTTTGTGGTAAAATGTTCTGTAAATGTATGTTAAGCTCATTTGTTCTAGAGTCCCTTTTAAGTCTAGCGTTTGTTTATTTTCTACTTGGATGATCTATCCAGTTCTATCAGTGGGATGTTGAAGTCCCTGGAAATAGTGATGCTGCTGTTTATCTCTTTGCTTAGATCTAGAAGGGTGTGCATTATGAATCTGGATACTTCTGTGTTATGTGCAGAAATATTTAGGATTGTTATGTTTCCTAGTTGAATTGCTCTCTTTACCATTATGTAATGACCATTTTGTCTTTCTTTTCTATTGTTGATATGAAGTCAATTTTATCTGACATGAGGATGGCTACACCTGCTTTCTTTTAGTTTCTATTTGGTAGAATATATACATTTTTTCCATTTTTCAACCTTTAGTCTGTATGAATACTTGTGGTTTAAAGATGTTTCCTGGAGACAATAGATAATTGTTTTGTATTTTTTATCCATTCATGTAGTCTTTGTCTTTTGAGTGGGGAATGCAAACCATTTACACTGATTAATAGAATTGATATGTAGGGTATTTTTCTGTTCATTTGTTGGATAGTACCTTTTTTTTAAAACTTCTTATGCTATTATTTTATATGAGCCCTGAGCTTTAGCTTTTGGGTGATTTTACATAGGTGGGTATCTATTTTGCTGATCCATGTATAAAGCAGTTCTGAATACTACCTGCAGGGCAAGTATGACCTTGACAAATTCTCTCAGAGTTTTCTTGTCTGGAAATGTCTTTATTGCTCCTTCATATAGAAAATTTAGTTTTACAGGATACAATATTCTTGGCTTTCAGTTCTGTTTAAGACAGATGAAGATGGTCTTCTATTTAGTATGATTTTAGTTGAGGAGTCTGCAGTTAGCCTGAGGGGTTTTCCTTTGTAAGGTTCTTAATGTTTTTGCCTCACAGCACTCAGGAGTTCCTCCTTCACGTTGACTTAGATCAGTCTGATGACTATCTGTCTTGGTGATTGCCTCTTCATGATGAATCTCTCTGGAGTTCACTGTGCTTCTTGTACCTGAATGTCTAAATCTTTAGAAGACCAGGAAAGTTTCCTTCAATTTTAGGTTTTCTAAGCCTTTGTGTACTTTCTTCTTGGCTCTAAGTGATGCCTATGATTCTTATATTTGACTAATTCTGTATTTCTTGTGAGCTTTGTTCATTCCTCTTAATTTTCTGTTCTTTATTTTTGACTGAATTAATTCTAAAGAGTTCTTTTCAAACTCTGAGAATCTTTCTTCTGCCTCTTTTAGTCTATTCTTAAAAATTTTCACTGTGTTTTATATTTCTTTAGATACATTTTTTTAATTTGAGAAGTTCTATTTTTTTTAAGATGCCAATGTCTTTAGCAAATTCTTATTTATTTCCTTAATTTTTTTTTTCTGGTTTCTTTGAGTTGGTTTTTTCATTTTTTTTTTCATGGATTTTGTTGAGCTTTCTCAAAATCCATATTTGGAATTCTTTATCTGTCATTTCAATATTTTCATTTTGGTTGGGATCTATTGCTAGAGAGCTGGTGTTCCCTTTTGGGGGTGCCTTTGAAATCTCTCCAATATCTCATACTTGCAGCATTCTTTCACTCACTCCTTCTCATCTGGAGCATCTATTGCTTCTTATTTTTGGATTATCTTTTGTTTTCTTTTGTAAGACCATCTGCCTCTGCTTGTGAGTTCTTCGATGGAAATCTATGTTCTGGATAGATACCTGTGAAAAGGCCAGACCAGCACCATTTTGTCATTTACTGCATAAGCTCTGTTAAACCACAGGGCCACTCCCTGCTGCCTCCCCCACACCTGCTGCTCAGCCATTAAGCCGCTGATTGACAGACCTTAGGCAGACATCTGCCATACCACCATAATAGGTAATGAGTTTCAGTCCCTTGAACAGCTCCCATAATAGGTAATAGGTTTTCTACTGAAATTCAGGTATTTTCCTTCAACTACCTAATTAGGTTACACTACCTCTAGCCCTGGTTAAGAAATCCCCTGTACCAATCCAAATCCTTCTTTACTAGTGAAATCACTAACCACCAGTGAAAAGTGTACTCATACCCTCCAACCCTTCTTGCTTTCTGTATCCCATAAAAACTTCCTCCATGCCGGTTCGAGGCTCTTCCTCGGTGTGTATGCCAGGAGAGTCCAGGCTCGGGCGTGGCCTGGGCCGGAAGGCTCATCCTCGGCTTGCAGGCCAGGAGAGTCCGGGCTTCCCGGGACCTGAATAAAACTCACCTCTTGCTTTTACATTGGAGTATGTCTCGGACTTGTCTGCTGCGGCCATTTGGGGGTATTTTTCGGGCATAACACCTGGATTATAGATATCCTTAGGATGGTGGTTTTTCTCAGTTACTCGTTGTTTGTAGCAGAGGTGAGCAATATAAGTGGGTAGATTCCCTGTCTCTCTTTGTTGAGGGAGGATAGTATTCTTTAAAATCCTTTCTGTTTTTCCAGTCTTGTGGTCTTCTTAGAAGTATGGATTTTATTGGTATAACCAATTTTGTAGGGGTTCCACCCCTGGGGCAGGATCTGTTAAGATGTGTGGAACTGGTGCAACCAACTGAAGAAATATAAAGCTGGGAATGATCATAAAGAAAGAGACACAAGACATAAAATAGAATTTTTAAAGGTGGGAGCTCATGGGACCACAGCCCGTTTGTGGGTTCTAGCGAGTGGCTCTAAGTCTCTGTTCTACTCAGCTTTTATTCAAATCTCTTTGCTCAAATGGTAAGCTGAGGGAGGGAACAAAGACAACAGCAGTTTCTCTGAGTGAGCATATGAGATCCTATATTATTATTATTAACTTTAAGGGTTTGAGCAGTTTTGAGAAATTGTAAATTTGAGCCTTGTGTGTGGGCAGCCTCCTGTCTGGATTCACACACACAGATTCCTAGAAAGGTATTAAACTCTCCTAGTTCACTATGGAGTAAAACACCACTGGCATTAATCTCCTCTGTGGACTCAATCAGTGGGAGAGCGGCATTTTCCTCTCATCACCACCACAGAGGATTTTCCTCTGTGGTAAGGGATATAAACCCTCCTGCCCATATCACAGGACTCAAACTATTCCCTTGGTCTCTGCCCCAGCCAAATGCAAATCTCCACAATGGGTATCTGCTTTGTCTATTTAATGGGCAGGAGATGACCTAGAAGATGTATATTTTCTAGGATTTGCCATAGTCTCTTCTATGGCCCTTGTTTTCCACAGAGTATTCATAGACTCATCAGGGGTGTTTGTGTAAGCTGTAAGAATAAGTAATAAGTAAGTAATAATCCCCAGTAAGAATAAGCCAGAGTTTCAGGAAAGGGCTTAAACTTATTCAGATAAGAAATTTAACAATGGCTGGCTTAAAGGTAAAGTAGCTGACTTTTCTTTGTTCTGACTGCCTCAGCTTACTTTTTGATTTTCCCTTTTTTCTGGGGGTGCCCTACCCTTCTGAGAATGTGGTCTTTGGTCCCAATTCTGCCTGCAAATTTAATCTCTGAAACAGTAAGTGGTCCTTGTGTATGAGAATCAACCATGTTCTGTATGTTAAAGTCAGTAAATGCTGTAAAGGGCTGTACAAACTAACCTGCCTGTCAGTAGGTGGCACTTACTAGAAAGAACAAGCTGCAATCTTGTTTTGGAGATCTGTGACTAGCTCTACTCCCCCAGGAGAAGCACTCGAATACCCCACTTGGTGGTTGGTATCCTGAAACTTCCAGATAAGTTCTTCTTCTTTGCCAACAGCAGAGGTGGGTGGAAGAGTGAGGCTGGTCAGGCTAAGTAGGGTGACCTTGCCCTCAGGCTCCACAAAACCTGGAAAGTTAGTTGTTTTGGCAATGAACTTCTGTGGCTCCTGTAATCTGAGACAATGTTGTGAAGTATTTGTGTGGGAATGAGCAAGATGACAATTGAGGGGCTGAGTCCCCTATAAGGACAAAGGTGTAGGGTGGATAGAGAAGCAATACGACACTTGCCATTTAACACCCTAGGAAGCCTGGGAACCTGGGGTTTTGTCCATAATAAGTTTTCAGTTCACTAGTGGCAGCAGCTTTTTTGGCTCAGGGGAGTTGAAAGACACTGTAGCAGCTCAGGTTCCTGCTGTCTGTTGGAGATGTGAGGGTGGTAGAAACAAACCACTCCATGTACACTTTTGCTAGATTGCAAACCTCTTGGGGATTGATCTTTGCCAATATCTTTTTCCTTCTTATTCAGCTCTGCAGCTTCTTCCTATGGAGTCTCTTCTAGGTTCTGGCACCCTTCCCTCAAAATTACTCCAAATCTTTCTTTGTCTCTCTACTTGCTTTTTCTCTTTCAACTAAAAATTTTCCTTCTTACTCAGATGCTCTGGCAGCTGCTGTCTCTGGTTAGCCATATTTCCCCTCAATCTCTATAATGTTCTATTGCTGGTTTTTATTCTGGAGTACAAACATTTTTGCTAATCTTTTATGATAAGAGAAATTTATTATCCATTGCATTTTATTTCACCAAAGCCCCCACACAAATCCCCCAAATTGAGTTAATTCTTTATTGCTATTCACTATGTAAGGTGGTATAATATATATCTATGTTTTATCAGAGAACAAAATCTTTCTCTACAGTAACATGGCACTAGGTATCACTGAGCCCTACAAAGAAGAGTGCCCTCAGGTTAGGAAAGCCTCCAATGGGTTATGAATAGTACTACCAAATTGGACATGCAAATTAAATATTTATCATAAATCCATAGTTTGCTTTCCTAAGAGTGTTATATAAGTACTTGAAGTGTATTTTCATACGTTTCTTTTCCTTGGAGGGTAGAGCTAAATTTAGAAAATACTGATGCAGTTCACATTTGATATCCACAAAAGAGATATCCCCTGATTTCGTGTAGTAAGCATACTGCCTGATACTTCTCCTTATTATCTGTAAACCACCACCCCGAACCATTGAGAGTAACAGATATAGTAGATGCTTCGGTAGCATATGAATTTCTGGACTATAAGTAACTATAGAGTGTCGTCTACACTAAGGTAGAGTCTAATCTCTTCCTGTGTAGACCAGGGTAGGTGCTGGGCTCGTGAAGATCTGGAAGCACTTTTGCATTTCCATCATGCAGACATAACTATGTTTGTTCAATTTAAGGTGATTTGTTGAAATTTAAGAAAATTTAAGAGGTCCATCATCTCCTTTCTTACCCTTCCTTTTCCTGTCATCTCAGGGTGAAATTCCATTGACATTTTGTGGTAGAGATGTGATGAAATGTTATATAAACTTTAGCGCGTCCTTTATCTGAGAAGACTAAGTTAGTTCCAACCACAAAAATGGGTTAGCTCACAATAGAGGATTAGATTTCTGATAAAAAGAAAGCCCCAAAGAGTGGAGCACAAAAGATAATGATCTTGGACTATTGCAACGGAGGCTGAGGCAGCTGGCAGGCAAAGGGGTTGGGGAAAGAGGAGAAAACTGTAAAGACCTTGAATGTGTGTGGGTATAAAGCCTGGCTGCAAGGGAGCAGGGAAAACAGATGTGACCTACTTTTTAATTATACCTCAGGCGGGTATCCTTGGGACTTAGTTTTGGGATTATATATATGTAAATCTTTCCCTGAGTCATTTTTCTCACCAGTATTTACTGTAAAAAATAACTATATGATATTCAAGTTTTTATAGTTTTACCTACATATATACACATACACATGAGTGGATCAAAATATTATCTTTGAATAGGTGAGGTTTAGCCTGAGAATGAATTATAATACAAAGACAAACAATTCTTGATTAGAAATGGGGTTTCTGTACAGAAGCAAAATGACTCACAATCAAGATCAGCCATTTTAGGCTAGATACTACATAAAGAGAGATAAATAAGCAAATCAATCAGCCAAACAACCATCTTCCATGCTTGGAGTTTGGAGAAAAAAATGTGGTTCTTCATTAGATCTTGAGGTTTTCACAGAAAAAAAGAATGTTTTTGAGTTGTGTTTCTGTTTACTTGACATTTCTAACCTCAGAGCAAGGACTCAAGCCTGTTTTCACATTGTTCATAGAACTGCATGCGAAGTTGTATCTATTCCACGATCATCTATTCAGTGCCTATTATGGGCAGGGCACTGAAGGTTATAAACATACACATGAATTACACAAATCTCTTGCCCTCTAGAAGCTCATAGTATTGAAAGGTAGATGGGTAAACACATGTATAAAATAAATGACAACAGTAAATATATACCATATTGGGTGTGGGCCAAGCCCTGTTCTTATATTCATGTATACTCATTTAGTTCTCAGAGTGACCCAGTGAAAGAGGCAACAGTAGTTTCTTGTTCTGCACATTAGAAAAACAGAGATAAAATTAACTTGTCCAAAGTCACACAGCTATTAAACGACAGATTCAGTGGTGCACCTGGGCAGGTTAGCTCCCAAGTTTGTAATTTAACCACAGTGCTATGATGGAAAAATATGAGAGGTATAATGGGAATTTACATGATGGAAATTGTTAGGGGTAAGTCAAGGTGTCATTTAGAGAGATAAACCTGGGTTTATTCTTTTAAAATATGTACATATGAAGGACAGGGAGAGTGGAAAAAGAGTCAAGGATTTACATTCCTGTCAGCCTCATTTTTTGTTAATTCTTGTTTTACTAAACAAGGCCTCTGTGCAACAGATCTAACCACTTTCACTCAATCAACCACACTTAAGAATAAAGGAAAAAAACTGGTTTTTCTAATATATGTTGCTTAATTAAATTGACCAGTGTGATGGGGTGAGGAAATAAATACTTCATTAGCTGCGTGTGTCGGGTGGGATGGAGCATTATTGATTTGATGGAATATATATGTGATAAGAAAGCATCTGCCCAGTGTAAAATATTTCACTGTTAACCTCTTACACTTTGATGTTGCACCACGTAAGGCAGCATATGTTGCCCTGTGGTGGTCATGAATACATTAGCTCACATTCCCTTCATCTGCTTCCTAGCAGAGAACAAAACAACCAAAGACAAGGAAAGCGAGGTAGAGAACAAATAGTTTATGACTGGTAATTTGGAGAGTAGAAGAAAACTGGCAAGAATGGGCCACACCTTGGGGACCACACGGGCTGAGATAGGGAGTGGTGCTGGGATGAGGGAGTGAATGAGAGCCAACTGCAGTCTCAGTCATGCACCAAATGTTATTCTCAAACACTTGGGACTGTCAAGTTTGGAAATACAGGTAGGTACAAAATTCTTTCTTGTGATGGGGAGCTTGGACAATTATCTAATTCCTGAAAGGGAAAAATGGAGAGAAAACAAACAAATCTTCAGGTATAAATTTTTTCTTTGGCTGATTATATGTATATTAGAGAGGGTCGAGAGGAAACATTAGAGCTCAGAGACCATCCAGTTCCTATGTCATGTGTGTCAGGTCTGATATCCAAGGTTTCTCTAATAGTCCAGCTATCCTCCCAGCCTCCACAGGGGTTGTTGCCTTTAATGACACTGCACACCTTATCTGTTGCCAGACATTATCCTATACTTGTGCTAATAGAATATAAAAGGAGAGTGGCAATTGACAAAGTGACAAAATCATCTGATGATTTTCCCAAGAGCACAGTGTATCTTGCAGAAACTCATGGACCCTGAGTGGAGTAGGTGCCTCCTTTCACCAGGAATAAACAAAGGCTTTTCTTTTTATTGTCTGGCTTAATCTCAAAGATAGCTACCTGGATCCTGGGAAGATATATGGCATGAGCTGCCAGACTTAGCAAATAAAAGTGAAAGATGTCCAGATAAATTTTAATTTTGGATAAATAGTAACACTTTGGGGGCATAAGTATATTCTGTGAGATATTTGAGATGTAAATTATGCAAAGAATTATTTGTTGTTCATCTGAAATTCAGATTTAACTACGTGTTTGTCTTGCATTTTATTTGATAATACCATATATAGCAGAGTGCAAAAAACATAGGCTTTTGTGTTTAGTTGAATAAAGATTCAAATACTAGATCTGCTCCCTAATAGGTACGTGCCATTAAAGAATCTACCTAGTTTCTTTGAGCCTGTTTTCTCCCTTAAACAGAGATAATATTAATTAATATCTATCACAGGGTTGCTAAGAGGATTAAGTAAGCTGATAGATGAACTGTGTGGCAGGGTGCCTGCAAATGGAAGGGCCTCAGTAAGTGGCAGCTCTTCCTGGGACATAGCAACCTTCAGAGGGTCCTCTAAGAACTGATAACTACTGTTGATGGCATTTAATTATTTAAATTTCTAAAAGCATTTTCATTGTCTGATGCATGATCAATATTTAATTTTCATGTAAATTTAAGTGTTTTTTTTTTTAGTTTTTTAAAGGTCTGGGGTTGTTTTTTATGTAAAATATTTCATAGTCTAACTGAAAGCTGTCAAGGCTGATGTTTCTCTGGAAACTTCTCCCTAAAGTTGTTTGTTTTGCTCCTGTGTTTGATTTTTAAAGTTATTCTGTAATGCTGTCAATAGCCACTCTTCTTTTATATCCTCCAAGTGCAAGTAAATTTTGCAGAACCACAACTCCCCACCAGGGAGTTCTCTGTCTTTGTGTGTCTCTTTTTCCGTTTATCCTTCTGTCTGTCTCTCTTTCTGTCACACACGTGTGCGCGCACACACACACACACACACATATGCACACATTCTCTCTCTCTCTCCGTCTCTCACTCACTCACTAACTCACCTGACCTTGCCTGAGAAAAAAGAGCCCATTTATCTGTCTCAAAAAGAATGGGGTAGGTGTTCTAGAGATTTTTTTAAAAATGTATTTTCTATTTAGAGCAGAGAGAAAGAAAGAAGGAGGAAGAGAGATAACCCCAAGAAAGTCAAACTATCTATTTATTTAGTTATGTGTTTTGGGTTGCATTTTGCATTAATCGCTGCCACACACAGGAGCCCTGCAATTTATTATTGGTGATAAGTGTGGACAGTAGCTATTATTTTCTCTCCCTGTTCTAAAATGTGGCATAGTGGGACACTTAGATTTATGAAACATGCATTATTCAAAACTCTAGTTCTGGGATGGCTCAGCAGGAAGACTCCCAGCTATTTCCAAAACCCTTTTTTCAAAATTCCCTCTCACTTGCATTCTTCGTTTCCATATCATGGTATTAGAAATCTCTCAAAACTCAGAAATGAGAGATTCATCCTGGAAATCTATCAGTATAGCGTCTTTCACAAAGGGGAACAACTAGGAAGCCCCTTTTCTACAAAATCCACAGAAAAGCCCGGAGGAAGCATGCAAATTTTCACTGGAAGCAAAGAGGCGAGCCCCTAATACTCTAGCAAACTATTTAGGTGTTGAAGACCCAAATGATAAGTTTTTCCTCCCAAATTTAGAGTGTGCTTGTACTAAGAGTTATTTATTATCAGTCATTTTAAGATATTTTTTCATTCAATATTTTTATGTCATACATGTGCAAGATATTTACAGAGAAGGAAAAGCATTAGGAATTTGTGAAGGGTATATAATAAACACTATTTAAAAATTAAAAGTAAGTCCATTGTATGTTATGCATTAAAACTGCCATATGTAAAATGAATACATTTACAAATAGAAATTATTTAGAACTGTCGTAGAGCAATACTTATTAATTGCTACTAGTGGCAATCGTCAGTAAATGCATATAATTTTATGAGTGCTCTATAAGTGAGTTTAAGTGTGAATTAATGCATGATGAAAATGTATTCAGCTTATTGGGCATAAAAAAATCCACCCCAAATGGTTCTGGACTAATAATATGAGAGGTATACACTTTAATAAGGTTGAGTTGGGATACTAGCCAATGAAAGAAGATTGAGAATGGCATTTTGATGTCCTAGTAACCTAAGAAGAATCAATAGGATAATGTAATCCTTGGCTATAAACAATATAGAAGAGACAGATAATAGGGGATGTGGTTAGTAGACTTAGCTCAGTGTAACTGCGGTATAATTCTAATCCTATTATTTCTCTAGCTTTTAAAAGGTTGGTTTTCTGCCCACTTTTGTCAGATTTGTGAAGCTGAATTTCTTAATGTCAGGAAATAGATTTCATATTCTGTAGCCCCTAAATGACTAATTCTGTGCCATCATCCATCCCTACTTGTGTCCGTGTGTGACAAATGCCCATTTATGGACACTTATTATATGTCAGCTACCATGTGGTGTATTTTTTATATATTCAAGATTTTAGTAATTCCTCATAACACTTTGAGGAAGTTGTTATTACTGTCCCTATTAAAAAGATGTTAAAAGAGTAGAAAAAAGTTTGGCTGCTGAATTCTTAGGGAATTTCTCAATATTGACTAAGTCGTTTCTCAGTATTCATAGAGAATAAGACATTGGTTGACAGAAAACAACAATTAAGTGAGAGTTAAACTATAATTTACTGTAATTCCCTTAGCCAGAGCCTTCTGAGAACAACCCAACCGTGAAAGTGTTATCCACTGGGTTTAGGGTGAACCTGACGGACTTCGCCTGGTCCACTTCAGTATAGCATCGTGATTAGTGGCAAGGGACTGCACTGCTTAGAGTGGCATCCCAGTCATGCCGTGTGCTACTGTATGGCCTTCAGCATGTGACCCAAGTGGGAAGAGTGATAAGAGTCATGTCCTAGTTTAGTTGTAAAGATTAAATGAGTAAATAATCACATAGTACTTAAAGCGGTGCCTGGCACGTAGTGAATATTATATAAATGTGAGCTATTATATTTTAATTTCTGCACTCCTGTATTCTCAGCTGATTGAGGCTTCTACAAGATTTTTTTTTTGTCCTGGTAGGAATAAGCAGAAATCTTTAGACAAGTGTAAGGCTCTGCTTTGTTGGGGTGGAGAGATAAGATATAACCTTGACTTCAAGCTTTCTACTCCTGTCTTCTCAGGTCCACTCAGAGATGTTTAGGGAAAATAGTAATGACAATTCAGATCATTTGAATAACTTATGATTCTAATTGGAGAGAATGAGTACATGCTGCCAATCAGATGTTAAAAAAAAATTTCAAGGTCACTTCTTTTGAGGTAACCTTCTGAAAAGAGCCCCTTCCAAAGTGGCAACTTTGTCTTTCCACGGCTATTGCATAATAGAACATTCTGCTCACCAAGGTGAGAAGCATTTCTTGCTTACATGATTGGTGTATACCAGTGGGTGGTTTGGGTATAAAAAAGGATTAGTAGGGAGAGGAAGGAAATAGGATCATTAAAAGAGCTCAGAAAAATTCACCTCAATTGTTCCATGTTTTGTTAGAATTTCAGGTGAAACTAAGACCTCTGAGGTCACTATGGATTAAGGAAAGTGGTCAATACAGTGGGCTGAGGAACATGTTTACAGAAAACTAAAACAAAATTATCTGGCCTGACAGCTATTGTAGAATGCATTTGCATTACCATTAAAGTGTGAATCTGAGTTTTCAGTTACTGGAGAAAAAAAGAATAGACAGTCTGAAGAGAAGTCATATTTTAAAAATATGCCCTATATATTACTTCTCTATTAATATTAATATATAGAATACATGTTCATTGATATATGCTTAAAACCTAGATCTGTCTTAATACCCAGATGTAACCAGTCTTAACATTTTGGAGTGTAATTTCTCACCTGTTTCTATGCATATCTATGGCAGTGCTAGGCATACTATTTAACAATCAATATGGCCATGTAAATTAATGTATAAATCATACACAAATCAAAATATAAATTCCATCTTATAGTTTAAATATAGTCAATTGTATTTATTACAGATCTGCTTACCAAGCAATATGGCCATAACATTTTTCATTAACTCATCCTTAATAATTTCCAAATCACTTGATAATTAAAGAAAAGCAGTATCCCCTCCTCCCCAGGTCCAATATTTTATTTGATACTTCTGCCAAGAAGGACATGGTGCTCCAGTCTGCATCATGGTTTGACATAGCAAACCTCCTACTAGGTTGTCCCAGTGACGTTCCATTAGAGCAATAGTCATGGGGTGATAGCAGTCCCAATAATTAGGTTTCTCTTAATATTAATTATATTGTCAATAGCACCCAATCTGTTTTCAGCTTCTACTTAACTAGTAGATAAGATGATAAAATTATGCTAGCTGTTAACATGTTGTCTGGTAGTTTTAAAATTTAGTAGGCACCTTTATTCTTGACTCAGTTGCAAGCATTTATTGGAGACACATACTTGAACAAGAAATGGTACAGAAGATAGTAAGAACAGAGATCTGTTGCTAGGCTTCTTGGACTAGAATTCTTTCTCTGCTATTGAAGTTTTGCTCTCTGCCTCAGTTTCCTTATCTGTAACGTGTTGCTAATCAGAGTACTTAGTGAGTACTTTAAAACAGGTGCCTGGCATAAAGCACATTTTATGTGAGATTGGCTCTAAGGTTATGAATAAAATTAATGTTAATGACTAGGAAGCATTTGATGGTCCATTTTAATGTCTCATTAAGGAAAATAAACTGTCCCATCATATGGAAATTACATACAACGGTATGGTAAAAAGGATGATACTGTGTGAGGCTTCACTGGTCCCAGTGGAATAGATTCTCATATGTCCCCTAGGTCCCTCTCAGCTTTTCTCCTATCATTGGAGTATCATCAATTTCACCAGAGTCTGAAATATCAAGTCTGTGCCTGCAGCCCTTCCCATTAGTCCCTTTTTCATGTTACCCCTTATTTCTTGGCTTTTCTAGAGCCCACTCCTTCAGAAGTGGGCCGGATAAACATCAGACACATGTCCACTAGGACACTGATGACTGTATCACCAGAACCTGGCTGGCTGGTGGGTAGGAAAGGTTGACAAGCAACAGTGATGCTCCCTGGAAGTGCATGGCTAGGGCTACTGGGCAGGCTCTAGTGGTTTCTGAGGAATATAACCTTTGAGAACCTCAGAGAAGTTGTTATTTATTCACCTGTATGGAAGTATTACTGTATATTAAAAACCACTAACACTATATTATATAACCTGCTTGTTGACTACATATATCATCACTGTATCCATGTATATTTAAGCTCTCATACTTGTATTAATAATTATTACTATATGATGAATATTTTATATACAGCCATCTTATTTTAAATGATAAAGTGTCCTGAATAAAATTTGGTCTTTCTCTCATTTCCTTATCTTTTTATTTCTCTTTGGGATCATGGATTTGGTCTTGCAAATTCTGATGTCTTAAAAAGGATAAAGTCACCAATATATTTCAAAATAAAGGTTTCTTTCTTTTCTGTTCTCAAATTTATCAAGTGCATGCCTTTTTTGAGATATAAAGCTTTGTTAGAAGCTAGTATTTATATGAAGGGACATTTGAACAACTGACATTTCAGGAAACAATGTAATAAGCAAAAAAGATCAGCAAATATGCTACAGAAAAAATTCTTTGAACTGTCTCTAGTGTGTGGGGTTCTTTATAGTTCCCTTAATTTATATTCGCTTCTTACATCGGGTGATAGGGTTGAGACTGGACTCATGATATGTAGATGGTGTCCTGCATATCAGTCATTTTCATCATATCTTTCTGTATATCAATGACTTGGTATTATTCCTTTTCTTTCTATGCATTGGTCATGAATATAGATGCCATTTACTCTTATAATTAAAATAGAGTCTGGTAATGTGTACCTGAAGTCCATTACAGCCTTAAAAATAGGCTTTCCACTGAGACTTCACAAAGTAACTCTGGGATATTTTACTTCTGTTCTCATGCTGAGTACTAATACTAGTAATGTCTTGACTTTACACTCATCCAATCCCCTCGCTATTGCACACAGACACTTGTAGAGTCTTTTTTTCATGTTTTAAGCTCATTAGCACTGGTTAATGAGAGAGGGAAAGAGAGGCTTATTTATTTATTTATTTATTTATTTATTTAATGAGATAGAGTCTCATTCTGTTGCCTGGGCTAGCGTATGATGGTCTTAGCCTAGCTCATAGCAGCCTCAAACTCCTGGACTCAAGCAGTTCTCTTGCCTCAGCCTCCTGAGTAGCTGGGACTACAGGTACCTGCCAAGATATCTTATAAGTTTTCTATTTTTAGTAGAGACAGGGTCTCACTTTTGCTCAGACTGGTCTTGAAATCCTGATCTCAAGTTATCCTCCCTTGACCTTGCAGAATATTAGGATTATAGGCATGAGCCACTGAGCCCAACCCCTCTAGCCTTTTTTTAAAAAAATTAAATGATAAACACAGAGATCATGTATACATTAATGCATTTATGGGGTACAATGTGCTGATTTCATATAGAATTAGAAATGCTTACCTCACACTGGTTAATATATACCTCATCTCCTTAATTATTGTGTTCAGACATTTATACTTAATAGATCTGACATGTAACCTTGCATTATACATTATAGGTGTGATCCCACCATTCACCCTCCTTCAACCTGACCTCCCCGCCCATCCTCCTTTCCTTCCTCCTTCATCCTGGGCCATAGCTGTGATCTATTCTTCATGTGAAAGTATGAGTGATTGTAAATTGGTTTCATAATAGTACTGAGTACATTGGATATTTTTTCTTCCATTCTTGAGATACTTTAGTAAGTAGGAAATGTTATAGCTCCATCCATGTAAACATAAAAGAGATAAAGTCTCCATCTTTTTTAAGGCTGCATAATATTCCATGGTATACATATACCACAACTTATTAATCCATTCATGAGTTGATGGACACTTGAGCTTCTTCCTTGATTTGGCTATTATGAACAGAACTTCAGTGAACAATCTGGTGCAAATATCTTTGTTATTGATTTTTGGTCTTTTGCATATATACCTAATAAAGGAATTGCAGGGTCAAAAGGCAGGTCTACTTTTAGATCCCTGAGTATTCTCCATACTTCTTTTAAAAAGGGACATATTAGTGTGCACTCCCACCAGGAGTGCAGAAGTGTTCCCTTTTCTCCAAATCCACATCAACATTTGTAGTTTTGGGATTTTGTTATATGAGCTTCTCTTAGGAAAGTTAGATGATATCTCAAAGTGGTTTTGATTTGCATCTCTCTGATGATTAAAGATGATGAGCATTTTTTCATGTCTCTGTAGGCCATGCACTTATCTTCTTCAGAGAAGTTTCTGTTCAAGTCCCTTGCCCACAATAAAATAGGATTACTTGTTCTTCTCTTATTAATAACTTTGAGTTCAAACTGACTATCAAACCTTTTTCAGAAGCATAACCTGCAACTATCCTCTCCCACTCTGAGGGTTGTCTGTTTGCTTTACTTACTGTGTTCTTGGCTGTGCAGAAGCTTTTTAGTTTGATCAGATCCCAGTAATGTATTTTTGATGTTGTCAAACCCACAGCTAAAATCATATTGAATGGAATAAAACTGAAAACATTTCCACTCAGATCAGGAACCAGGCCTGGTTGTCCATTGTCTCCAGTACTTTTTAGCATTGTAATGGAAGTCTTAGAAATTGCAATCAGGCAAGAGAAGGCAATCAAGGGTATACAAATAAGGTAAGAGGAGATCAAACTTTCATTCTTCACAGATGATATGATTTTATACCCAGAAAACCCCAGGGACTCAACTACAAAACTCTTAGAAGTGATCGAGGAATACAGGATATAAAATCAATACTCATAAATCAGTACCTTTTATATATACCAATAATAGTCAAGCTGAAAAAAACAGTTAAGGACTCTATTCCCTTACGTTGTGCCAAAGAAGATGAAATATTTGGGAATTTACCTAACAGAGGACATGAAAGATCTCTATGAAGAGAATTGTGAAATTCTGAAAAATGAAATAGCTGAAGATGTTAACAAATGGAAAAACATACCATGCTCATGGCTGGGAAGAATCAACATTGTTAAAATGTCCATATTACCAAAAGCAATTTACAAATTTAATGCAATCCCTATCAAAGCACCACCGTCATACTTTAAAGATCAGGAAAAAAAAAATACTTCATTTTATGTGGAACCAGAAAAAACCTTGAATAGCCAGGATATTACTCAGAAATAAAAACAAATCAGGAGGAATCACGCTACCAGACTCCAAATTATACTATAAATCTATATAGACTTCAAACTATACTATCAATCTATAGTGATCAAAACAGCATGGTATTGGCACAAATATAGAGAGGTAGGTGTATGAAACATAATTGAAAACCCATAGATGGACCCAGACACTTATCGTCATTTGATCTTTGATAAGCCCATCAAAAATATAAACTGGGGGAAAGATTCCCTATTTAACAAATGGTGCTGGGGAATTGACTAGCTACTTATAGAAGACTGAGACTGGACCCCTCCAGCCTTTTCTTTTCTTTTCTTTTCTTTCTTTTCTTTTTTTTGTAGTTTTTGGCTGGGGCTGGGTTTGAACCCACCACCTCCAGCATATGGGGCCAACACCCTATTACTTTGAGCCACTGGCGCCACCCCCTCCAGCCTTTTTATAAGAAACTAATCCATTCACGAGGGCTGAGCCCTCATGACTTAATCATTATCCAAAAAAACCTCACCTCATATATCATCATGTTTCTACACATAAATTCTGTGGGATATTCAGACCATAGCATTTGAATCTGCTTCCTTTCTTAATTAGTCCATATTTTGTTATTGTTACTGTTTAGCAATCTTTTAGCTAACAATTATTAAAAGAGAATTTAAAAAATCTATAGAAATAATTGTTACTGAATTTTCTTTTGTCATATTATTTGCCTTTTTAGGAAAACCCTACCTAATTAATGAGCACATGACTTCAGTAAGTTCTATGTATTCACTAATCTTCACTTCAACAGATACTACATTTTAGAACATCATGCTCTTTCTCTCTGTCTCCTTTTTCCTGTCTCTTCTCTTTTTTTCTTTATCTTTCTCTTTCTCTTTGTAATTAGAAGTAGAAGGGATATTTTAAAATTACCAGTAGTCATATGACCCTATCAGAAAAGAATTTAAATAATAATCATAATAGCTGGCATCTATTTTGTTTTTTCTATGTTTTCATAAGCTAAACTGCTTCCAAAGTACCTTACATTTATTAAATCATCTAATTCTCTCAACAACCCTCATTGAGGATCAGAGATATTGTCCAGGTTTTCATATTTAGTTAATAGTAAAGGGAAACATGAGTCACTTTCAGGGCTGTCCAACCTATGGCCCACAGGCTAGGGCTGCATGCAGATTATATGAAAACATTTCTGCTTATCTGTGGTGTTGGATATGGTGTTTGTTTGTTTTTTGCTCATCAGCATTCATTAGTGTTTATGTATTTTATGTGTGGCTCAAGACAACTCTTCTTACAATGTAGTACAGAGAAGCTAAAAGGCTGGGTTCCCCAGTTGATCGATTGTTCTAGCATGTTGCTTTCCCAGGAAATGCAGGAAATCTTTCTATACATGTATGATAAATACTAATGGTTCCATATATAAAGTAGTTATCATCATGTAATAGGTATAATATTTGCCATACTAGATGTTTTTGTTTTTGCTTTCTCAGAGAGCAACATATGGCAAAACTAAAAATACCTGAACTTAAGGATATTTTGATTATGCCTTCTCTTGGGTATTTGTAGTTGTGAAACTTAGATTTTACCCTCATTCAGAGATCATTGTCAGAGTCTTTCCTGTACAGTAGGTGCTTGAGAGGCTTTTCAGAAATGAATAAATTACCTGAGTGACAGATTCTTGTTCATCTTACTGAAATGCACAGTTTGGAAACATACCTCCTCTGCTTTCTCAGATAGCACAACTACTATTACAACGTTAATTTTAATTTACATTTACTTTAGCAAAATTAAAAAATAAATATTTGCAATCAGATAAATGAGAATTCCAAGCTCAGGGATGTTAGGTGGGTGATAGTGGGTAATCACTCAGTTTCCACCAGACTGTTTTCTCATCCCTCCCTTCATGAGTAGTAAAATAGCTACTTAAAAGGGCGGCTGTAAGAATGAAATGACATACTGCTCATGCATAATAGGCATGGCTTTAACAGGATGTAGACTAATCTTAAGCAATCATTAACAATGATGGTTTTCTGAGACTGTTGCTTAATCTTCTCCCTCATAGTCAATTTGCTCTTAAAATATATTTATATTAACTAAGTTTTCCTAGTGTTGATCTTAGATATCTTCCTCTGACACAATGTTTTTTGTTGTTGTTTGTTTGTTTTTGTATTTACTTGAGTTCATTGATTAGAGGTTTTTAATAGAGAATACAATTTGGAAGACCATCAGGATTATGATATATATGCTTATTTTTGATGAGTTAAGATAGAAGAAAATGGTGGGACATATACATTATAAGAAAAAAATAAATGTTTTCCTGGGTCCTGGGTTTTCCTGGGTTGCCATGGAAGATCTGTTCCCGTTCAATCCCACACTGTCTCCAGTGTGAGCACTCCACCAGATCTGTCATGCTCCTCTGAGATTGAAGGGCTGTCATCATCAGTCAAGACTTGCATAATTACACATAATACATGTCCAATCTGCCAGTCTAAATGTGGAGAGCTGACATTCTGGCATGCTATGTGTGTATTCCAAACAGTCCTCCAAACCCTGCGGCATTTCTCAGCACAGTTATTGAGTAGTCCATAAAGAGCTGTGAGTCATACTTAGGTGAGCAAATGGAATGGTGGTATTGGAAAAGGGGGCAATAACACAGGGGGCTTGGCTCTGATATTTAGGCTTTAGTCTTCATGAAACTATGAGATATGCCTGGGTAAAGAGTATCCTTTTCCCATTTTTGACTCAAAATAATCACAAAGATGTTGGGCTATTACTAGGCATAAAACATTACAAAAATGTAAAAAGCAAAAGTGAACATTTGTTTGACTCCTATAACAATCCAGATAATGAGCAAGGTATTTATATATACATTGACACCTTTAAATCTCTCAACAGTTTTGCAGGGTAGGCAGCATTTGATCCATTTTGGAGATGAGAATTATGGCCTAGAGATATTACATAATTGGCTAAAGTTCATTTATTTTAAATCTGAAAAAAAAATTCTAGTTCTAAAGCTCCCAAGTGTCTTTAATGCATAGTATTGCTTCCTTGGGAATTTTGTGTATGAGACTATGGTGTCAACATTTAAGGACATAAAGTCTCTAGGGAAAACACAAGCAAGAACTTACACATTTTTCTTTTTTAAATGGTGCTAGGGTCTCAGCAGAGAGAGCTTACCATTGAATTCCTCCTACTGCAGTCCTGAGGCGTAGGTCTGTGACTCATGATGAAAGGTAAAGGAAATGGTTGAGCGGTAGCTAGGAAAGAAATTTGGTCCACTTGACCTTGTATTGAAAGTTCTCACCTTGAAGTTGTCCCAAGTCTGCCTGAATAACAAGGGCTGTCATGAGGGAGACTGATAAAGACTGAAAGTCTGACACTGACAACAATAACATTTCATCATTGGTAAAAATGTTCCACAAGGGGCTGATAATATACCCAGAGATCATGCATGACTTATTCACATAATGGCAGTGGCTCCCATTCAGAATAGTTTCTGAAGACAGTGGAATATGGGCTGGCAAAGCATTTCCGCTTCATCAGCAAAGACATCTTTGTCCAGGAGAAAAGCTGATGAAATAACACTACTCGAATGCTTTCTTTCCTGCATGTCAAAAGGTGGAAGGATGAAAGTTGGAGGCATAATTTAATGGTCTCATTTACTTTTATGTGAAATATGGAATTTAGTAGTTTGTCTATATATTGGTACATGAAAAAGACTTTTTAAAAAAGAAGCAAGAAAAAGATAGAGGTAATTTGGTGTTCTGGAACTGATTGTCTAGGGGAGACCCACTTACATCTCTGCCATGTGTGGAATTCTTTGAACATTAGCATAACCACCTGTGGATATGTGGAGTTCAAGTATGTGATGCAAACCTCATTTTGTCTAAAAAGTTTGCTTTTCTTTAAACTTTGTGTAGAAACTACAAAGAAGGACAGTGGCTTAGCTTTATTCTGTTGTTAAATATATTTCTAAACAGACAGTGACGTGGAGAAATGGGCACTTTCTTTTACTGTAGACGGAAATGTTAATTGGTAAATCATTTTTCAAAGCAATTAATATATACTTTTTAAAATGTAAAATATGGGGGTAGCGCTGTGGCTCAGTGGGCAGGGTACTAGCCTCATATACCGAGGGTAGTGAGTTCAAACCTGGCCCTGGCCAAACTGCAACAAAAAATTGCAAAAAACTGCAAAAAATTCCACCACCCCAGGCATTGTGGTGGATGCCTGTAGTCCCATCTACCAGGAGGCTGAGGCAAGGGAATCACCAAAGCCCAAGAGTTGGAGTTTGTTGTGAGCTGTGTGATGCCATGGCACTCTACCGTGGGTGATAAAGTGAAACTGTCTCTACAAAAAAAAAAAAAAACAAACCCTAAAATCTGTGTTTTCTTTTATTCAGAAATTCATATAGCCTAATATTCATATAGAAATATAAATACATATAAGGGATATAAGTGTATAAATATATATGTGTATGTATATGTGTGTAATTTTCTGCTCTTATAATGTGTGTACATGTGTATTTATCTTTGGGTACTTGTATGAAGTATATATATTCACATATATATACAGACACAGAGACATACACACACAGACATACACACAAAGATATTTAATGGCCACAAAAACTGTAAATAATTCTAATACAAAATTGATTAAATGAACATTGGAAGATGCATGCAATAGATTATTAAACAACTGTTATAAAGAATGAGTTCATGTCCAGATACATGTGAATCTCCAAACCATATTGTTAAGTAGCAAGAAGCAAGCTAAAGACAGGAGGTAGTTTTATTACATTCTGTAAAAATAAGCTAAAGTGTGGGAGTATACATGTATACTTATCTTATAAAAACAAACAAAAAAGTGTGGGAAAAAAGTAAAGAAGCATGTACCTGATGAAATTATAGGAAATCTTTAATATCTACATTATACACTTGTGTAGTATCTTATTTTTCACTATGTGTGTGTGTATAATATTATAATCAGAAAAATAGTTATATATTTATGGAAAATCACAGAGTAAACAAAGATAAAAAGAGCAGCAACCCAGGCCTAGACAAGCTTTTTAAGGTTCCTGGTCAAGGCAAAAGTACATAAGTAATACTGTCAGGTCTCCAGTGTGTTCTAAAGAAAACACCATAAAATCTCAAAAGCCCAGGTCAAAAAACTTGGAATTTAAAGATTCTTTGAAACTTCTCAGTTCTCCCTAAATGATTTTCTGAATGGCTTCATATTTCTTTATCCTCTTTCTGTATTTCTTGCTGGCTGATGTTCTTACCTGGCTCTTGATGGATCAGAGGATAAGCATAAAAATCCCCTGTAAGAACCAAGTGAATCTCAGCAGTAGTAGAATAGCCACTTAAGGTTTTGAGGTCTGTAGTCCAGAAGTTGAGAAAGGTGGGGATTGATGACATTTCACAATTCTAGATAAATATGAAGACAGCATTCAGGAATGTTTATTTATGAGTTGGTAGATGGCCAAGTTTGTTTTGAGAAGTTTTAAGAATTATTGAGAAGAGATACATGTGTTTGTTATAATTTTCTTAAAAAGGTAACTTTAAAAGAATTATCTGCTTGGAAATGTAAGTTTGGCTTGAATTTTAAACATTGTATAAGATATGTCTTTGTTTTCTAAAAATGGAAGTATTTCTACCACATTTGGGTGGACTTCTGAAGAAGTTCTTGAGAGCATGGAACTTATTTAGAACACGGTAAGAGCATATTTTAATTTCAGCTAAGAAATCATGGAATATAAAAAGGTAATATTCATTCTGGATTAATATCAGCAAGTTCACTGAGGTATAATTGTTTATAATAAAGCATACGTATTTAAAGTAGACAGTTTATTATATTCTGATTGATATCTATACCCAACAAAGCATCACTGCAAGAACGATAACTAACATTTCCATCACTCAAAAAGTTTCCATGTATCCCTTTGTAAAGTTTTCCTTTTTCCACTCACATCTTCAGGCAACCACTGCTCTGCCTTTTGTTACAATAGACCAATTTATATTTTTTATGATTTTATCTCAGTGAACTTATCCAACATATATGCTTTTTTCCTACTCAACATAGTTATTTTGAAGTTCATCCATATTTTTGTGTCTATCAATGACTTGGTATTTTTTATTGTTGCGTTGTAAAACATGTATGAGTATACTAGAAGTTGTTTATTCAGTCACATAGTCATGCGAATTTGTATTGCTTCTAGTTTTAAGTTATAAATAAAGCTTCTTTGAACTTTCATATACAAAGGTTTATGTGGACATAGTTTTTCATTTCTCATGAGTAAAGTGCTTAAGGGTAGAATGGCTGGGTGATATGGGAGAGGTGCATTTCACATTATTAAAAAGTGCCAGCTATTTTTCAAAATGGTTGGGGCATTTTACATGTTTAGTGACAATACATGAGAATTGCATTTGTTCCATACCCTAGGCAATTCAGTAAGTGTGCAGTGTTATATCATTTTAGTTTTAATTTGCATTTATCTGATGAATAGTAACACTGAACAAATTCTCACATGTTTAATGACCATATATGTATCTTTAAAAACATGTTCAAATCTTTTGTCTATTTTAGTGTATTCTTTATATTCTTCTTGTTAAGCTATTAGAATTCTTTATAGATTCTAAATATAAGTTTGATATATGCATAACAAATATTTTCTCTCAGTCTGGGGCTTACATTTTTCTTCTCTTAATAGAATCTTACAAGATGTCAAAGTTTTCAATTTTGATAAAGTCCAATTTAGCAATTTTTAAATTTATGTTTCATAGTTTTTTTCTATATAAAATACTTTTATCTATCCTAAGATCACAAAGCTTATTACATATATCTAAACTTTTAATGGCTTTATATTTTACATCTGGATATATGGCACATTGCACTATAAGGTTTTGTGTAATAAGGTTTAATATTTTTCTATATAGATATATGTTTGCTTCATCACTTTTTGTTGAAAAGATGGGTTCTTTCCTATTAAATTGCTTTGGCCTCTTCATGGAAAATTAATTTGTCATAGTTTGGAGGCCCAATTTTGGACTCTCTATTCTATTTCATTGATATGTGTCTATCTTTTTGCAAATGCCAAACTTTCTTGATTCCCATTGACATTTATCTCCAGCTTTATTGAGGTATGCTTGACAAATAAAAATTGCACGTATGTAGGGTGTGCAATGTGATATTTTAGCGTATGTGTATGTTGTGAATGATTACCACAATCAAGCTGATTAACATTCCATTACCTCACATGGTTGTGTGTGTGTGGTTAGAAATCTACTCTCAGAAAATGTCAAGTAGCAACACATTCCTAAGAGTATTAGTCACCAGGATGTACATCAGGTCTCCAGTACTTGTTCACCTTGTAACTAATTGAAGATTTATATCCTTGACCAATCTCTCTCTTTTCCCTCAACCTTAGCCCCTGATTACCACCATTTTACTATGAGTCTGACTTGTTTTTAGATGCAACATGTAAGTCAGATCGTGTAGTATTTGCTTTCTGTATCTATCTTATTTCATTTTGCATACTGACGTTAAGGTTCATCCCTGGTGCAGATGGCAAGATTTCCTTCTTCTTAAGACTAAATAATATTTCACTGCATATACATGCAAACACACACACATTTTCTTTAGCTATTCATCTGTCAACAGACAAGGTTATTTCTGCATCTTGGGCTGTTGTGAATAATTCTAGAATGAATGTGGGGGTGTAGATATAACTTGAATATAGTAATTTTCTTTCTGTTGGATATATACTCAGATGTGGGATTGCTGGATCACATGGTAGTTCTATTTTTAGTTTTTGAAGAATCTACATACTGCTTTCCATAGTGACTTTGCCAATTTCTATTCCCACCAATAATGCACAAGGGTTTACTTTTCTCCACATCCTGGCCAACACACACACATATATATATTTTTAGTGTTGGGGATTCATTGAGGGTACAAGAAACCAGGTTACACTGATTTCATTTGTTAGGTAAAGTCCCTCTTATACTTATGTATTGCCCCCAAGAGGTGTGTCACACACCCAGACCCCACTTCCCTCTCTCCTTCTCTCTCTCTGCTCTTCCTTTCCCCCCCTCCTTTTCTCTGCTCTCCCCTTACCCTACCCCTACCATGAACTAGGTCATTAATTGTCCTCATATCAAAATTGAGTACATAGGATTCATACTTCTCCATTCTTGTGATGCTTTAATGAGAATAATGTGTTATACTTCCATCCAGGTTAATACAAAGGATGTAAAGTCTTCATCTTCTTTAATGGCTAAATAGTATTCCATGGTATACATATACCTCAGCTTGTTAATCCATTCCTGTTTTGATGGGCATTTAGGCTGTTTCCACATTTTGGCTATTGTAAATTGAGCTGCTATAAACAGTCTAGTGCAAGTGTCCTTATGATAAAAGGATTTTTTTTCCTTATGAGTAGATACCCAGTAATGGGATTGCAGAATCAAATGAGAGGTCTAGCTTCAGTTCTTTGAGGCTTCTCCATATTTCCTTCCAAAAAGGTTGTATTAGTTTGCAGTCCCATCAGCAGTGTAAAAGTGTTCCTTTCTGGCCCACACTTATCTTACCCTCCCACCTCCCAAGGTGAAGAGAGAGGTTTGAGACAGAGTCTCACTCTGTGGGTAGAATGCCCTGGCATCATAGCGCACAGCAACCTCAAACTTCAGGGATCCTATTGCCTCAGCCTCCTGAGTAGCTGGTACCACAGGCTCCAGCCAATATGCCTGCATAATTTTTCTATTTTTAGTAAAGACAGGATCTTGCTCTTACTCAGGCTGTTCTTAAACTCCTGAGCTCCAGTGATCCACCCACCTCAGCCTCCCAGAGTGCTAGGATTTCTTATATGTTTTGTGATTTTAACATCTTACTGAATTATAATATGGTTTACATTTTTTTTCTATTCTGTAAGTTGCCTTTTCAGTTTGCTGTTTCCTTTGCTATGCACAGACGTTTTAGCTTGATGTAGTGCCATTTGATTAATTTTGCTTTTCTTCACTAGGCTTTTGGATTACTATTAACTTTATGATTACTTTTAAAATAAGGTAAACACTTCAACATGGTTCTTTTTAAAAATTGCTTTAGCTCTTCTGGAGCCATTGTATTTCCAAATACATTTTCAAATCGACACAATTTTTTAAAAAAATTGTTGGAATTTTGGTTAGAATTTTGTTGACTTTGAATCTGAGGAAAACTACCATCTTAAAAAAATTGACTCTTTCAACTAATGGATATGATATATATTTCCACTATATATATCTCCTTCAATATTTTTAAGAAGTGTTTTACAGGGTGACACCTGTGGCTCAGTGAGTAAGGTAGCAGCCTCATATATAACCTGACGCTGGCTAAACTGGGACAAAAACAACAGAAAAAAATTAGCCAGTTGTTGTGGTGGGCCCCTGTAGTCCCAGCTACTGAGGAGGCTGAGGCAAGAGAATCATAACCTCAGGGGTCGGAGGTTACTGTTAGCTGTGACACCATGGCACTCTACTGAGGGCAACAAAGTAAGACTCTGTCTCTTAAATTAAAAAAAAAAAAAAAAAGAAAAATGTTTTACAATTTTCTGTGTAGAGAAAGGCTGGACACCTTTTATATGTTTATTCCTGTTCTTCTTTGGAAGGGGAGATATTTTAAATGATATTTTAAAAAGCAAATTATTTTCTAATTGTCTGCCCCTAATATGTAAGCATATAATTGATGTTTTGCATTATCTTCAAACCCTATAATATTGCTAAATTTACTTATTTGTTCTAGAAATTTCTTTATTGCCTGTCTTACAATTTTCTATATATTTGCAAATGTTGAACCGTCCTTGCATTCCTAGGATTCAGTCTACTTATTATGGTGGATTATTTTATTAATCTGCTATTGAATTTGGTTTGCTAGAATTTTCTTGAGAAATTTTTGTGTCGTATACTAATGAAGGATATTGATGTATGTCTCTCTCATTATTTTTGGGTGCTATTTCCTAGCTTTAATATCAAAGTGACACTGGCTTTGAGGAATAAATTTGGGAAGATTCCTTCCTTTTTGATGTTATGAAATTATTTCTGCATTATGGGGATGATAATTCTTCTTTGTAGGTCTGGAAAAATTTGGCTATGAAGTCATCTCATCCAGGACACTTTTTGTTTGTTTGTTTTTGATGGTAGATTTTCTATTGCTGCTGCAATTTCATTACTCATTATTCATCTGCTCAGAGGTTCTATTTCTTTTTGATTGACCCTTGAGAGATTTTGTGTTTCTAGGAATTGGTCCATTTCTTTAACATTTTTGACCTTGTTTGCATAGAAATATTTATAGTAGTCACAGACAATGTTTTTAATTTCTGTGGTATAAGTTGTAATATCTCTTTTTTAAAAAAAATTCTATTTGAGCTTGTTTGCGTCCTTTCTTGACTATTTCTGGTTAATCTGGTGAGAGATCTATCAATTCACCACATAAACAGAAGCAAAAACAAAGATCATATAATTATCTCAATCAGTGCAGGAAAAAGTATTTGACAAAATTCAATGTCCTTTTATGATAAATTAAACTATTAACAAAATAGGCATAAATGGAACATATTGAAAAATTGTATAAAGCCATATGCAACCAACCCACAGCCAACATCATACCGAATGGGGAAAAGTTGAAAACATTTCCACTTAGAAGTGGAATAAGACAATGATACCCACTGTCATCACTTCTATTCAGTATAGTGCTGGAATTCCCGCCAGAGCAATCAGGAAATAAAAGGAAATTAATGGTATTCAAACAGGAGGTCAAACTATCACTGTTTGCTGATGACATCATATATCTAAAAAATTCCAAAGATTCCTAAAATTGATAAATTTAGGAAAGTCTAAGTTTACAAAATCAAAGTACACAAATCATTAGCATCCTTATATAACAATGGTAAGCTGAGAATCAAATCAAAAACCCAATTCCTTTTATAATAGCTACAAAAAAATAAAATAAAATACCTAATAACATATTTAAGCAAGGAGGCAAAAAAGCTACATAAAGAGAATTATGGAACAGTCAGGAAGGAAATAGCAGATGATATAAACAAATGGAGAAACATATCATGCTCATTGATCAGCATAAGCAACATTGTTAAAATGTCCATATTATCCAATGTGATGTATAGATTCAGTGCAATCATCAAAATATATCATTTTTGCAGATCTAGAAATAACAGTTTTTTTAAAATAACATGCTTTTTTTTAATCTAAAAAGAGCCCAAATAACTAAAGTAATCTTAAGCCAAAGGAGCAAATCTAGAAGCATCACTTTACCAGACTTCAAGCTACAGTACAAGACTATAATAACCAATACAGCAGGGTACTGGTACAAAAATAGAGACACATACCAATGGAACAGAACAGAGAACCTGGATATAAAACCATCTGCATATTGCCACCTGATCTTTTACAAAGCTGATAACAATATACTCCAGGGAAAATGATCCATATTCAATAAATGGTGCTGTGAAAATTGGAAAGCACATGTATATAAAATATTGAAACATGACCCATACCTGTCACCACTCATGAAAATTAATTCAAGCTGGATTAACAGACTTAAACCTAAGACTTGAAGCCATAAGAATTCTAGAAGAAAATTTTAGAAAAACTCTTCTAGATACTGACCTAGGCAAATAATTCACAAAGAAGACTGCAATGGAAATCACAGCAATAACAACAACAACAGCAAAATGGAACTTAACTAAATTAAAAAGCTTGTGTATAGCAAAGGAAATAACACAGCTAAAAGGAAGTCTGCAGAATGGGAGAAAATACTCACATGTCATTCATCTGATAATAAGCTAATAACCATCATCTATAAAAATCTCAAGTGAATCAACAAGAAAAAAATCACACAACCCCATTAAAATGTAGGCAAAAGACATAAATAGAAACTTTTCAAAAGAAGATAGAGAGATGGACATTAAACATATGAAAAAATTATAAAAATCACTAATCATCAAGAAAATGCAAATCAAACCACATTTGGTATCACTTAACCTCAGAGAGAATGTCTTTTTATCAAAAAGTACCAAAGTAATAGAAGCTGGCTTAAGTGTAGTAAGAAGGGAACACTTATGCACTGTTGCTGAGAATTCAGACTAGTACAACTACTTTGAAAAAGAGCAGGGGAGGGTGGTGCCTGTGGCTCAAAGGAGTAGATGTTGACCCCATATACCAGAGGTGGCAGGTATATGGCCAAAAACTGCAAAAAAAAAAAAAAAAAAAAAAAAGAAAGAAAGTAGGGGGTTTCTTAAAGAAATAAAAGTAAAACCTCCGTTTTATTCATCAATTCCACACTGGATATTTACCGAAGGGGAAATAAAAAGTCATTTTATCAAAAAATAGTTTGGACACAAATGTTTACTATGGCACCATTCACATTTGCAAAGATGTGGAATCAACCCAAGTGCCCATCAAATCATGAAGGGTTTAATAAAATGTAGTATGGAATTCTACATGGGAATTAATTCCTTTTATAACAATTTGGATAGAACTGGAGACCATGCTCCTTAATCAAGTAACATAAGATTGGAAAAACAAACACTACATGTTCCCACTATTAAATTGGAACTAACCAAACAATGCTGATGTATACAGATGGAAGTAAAATCCAACAGAAATCAAACACATGGGTAGGGGAAGGAGGGTTGGGTACAACGTACATTTTTTGGATAATGGGCACATTTGTAAATTTTTCTCAAATAGTACAAAAGTAATCCCTGTAACCAACATACTTGAAATTTCAAAATAATTTCTATGAAAATAGTCATCATCTGCAAATAGGAACAGTGATTCTGTTTTCTTTCTAATCATTATATCGTTCAAAACCAAACCAAACAGAAAAACCCACTCTTTTCTCCTGGATTACTGAGACTTTTTTTTTTTTAACATAAAGTTAATTTTGTAATATTCTTTTTGTGTATCTAGCAAAAATGATCCTTTCTCTCCTTTATATTGTTAATATAGTAGATTACGTTGGTTTTTAAAAAATGTGACACCAACCTGGCATATCTCAGTTCTTTATGATACATTATCTTTTGTATATATTATTGAATTCAATTTACTAATATGCTGTTAAGAAGTTTCATTTCTATATTTATGAGTGATATTAGCCTCTAAGTTCCTTTGTCCATTATGACTTTGACAAGTTTTGGTTTTAGGTTTATGCTGGCCTCATAAAACAGATTCACAGTGCTTTTTTATCTCTATTTTATGAGAAAGTAAATGTAAGACTTTTATTTTCTAATATGTTTTCCTACATATTTTCTTCCATAAATCTTTGCTAGAATTCACTACTGTAATTACATGAACCTGAAGAGTGTTTTTAGAAAGGGATTTGATAACAAATTAAATTTCTTTAACAGTTACAAGACCAATT
This sequence comes from Galagoides demidoff, assembly GCA_963574575.1. Taxonomy (NCBI): domain Eukaryota; kingdom Metazoa; phylum Chordata; class Mammalia; order Primates; family Galagidae; genus Galagoides; species Galagoides demidoff. The sequence goes on along the minus strand of CAUYQV010024855.1, from coordinate 15,611 downwards.
ACCTTTTCTGCTTCTTCTTATGATCATCTTGGTAAATTTTATTTTTCAATACATTTGTCCATTTCATCTAAGTTATTGCATTTGTTATTCATAGTTATTAATATGTTGTCACTATCCTTTTTATGATTATTGAGTCTTGCTAATCTTTGTTTTATTTCTTACATTGCTGACTTATGTCCTCTCCTTTTTTTAATTCTTCCAACTATGAATGTATCAAATTTGAAGATCTCAAAAAACAAGCTTTGGATTTTAAAAACTTTCTGTATTATGTTTTCTTCCTCACTGATTTCTACTTTTATTTTATTTTTTTTAAATCATTCCCTTTGTTACTTCTACTTACCTTGGACTAATTTTCTCTTCTTTTCTTTTAACTTACCAATGTGTATATGTAGGTCATTATTTTAGATCATTCTTGGGTTTTTTTAATTATAATACATATTTAAAATTATAAATTTCCCTCTGCTTATTGCTTTAGCTGCCTTTCAAAAATTATTATGTTTTATAATTTTTTACCATTTAGTCAGTGTACAGTCATGTATTGCTTAGCAATGGGGATATGTTTTGAGAAACATGTTATTAGGACATTTTGTCCTTTAGAACAGCATATGGCTGGGCCTGGTAGCTCACACCTATAATCCTAACATTCTGGGAGGGTGAAGTGGGTGAATCACTTGAGGTCAGGAGTTCAAGATTAGCCTGAGCAAGATTGAGACCCTGTCTCTATTAAAAATAGAAAAACTATCCAGCTGTTGTGGTGGGTGCCTTTAGTCCCTGCTACTCCAGAGGCAGAGGCAGGAGGATCATGGAGCCCAGGGATTTGAGGTTGTTGTGAGCTATGAAGCCATAGCACTCTATACAGTGTGACTGAATCTCTGAAAAAAAAAAAAATCATAGAATGTACTTATACAACCCTAGATGGTATTGCCTTTTATTTACCTAAGCCACCCAGTATTGCTTATTGGTCCTAAGCCACTAACTCATATGTTATTTTATTGTACTGTCAAGTGGAGGCAGTTGTAGCACAATGGTAAACATTTGCATATCTAAACACATCTAAACATAGATAAGGTACAGTACAATTATGCTATTGTAATCTTATGGGACCATCATCATATATGCAGTCCATTGTGGACCAGAATGTAGTTCTGCAATGCATGACTGTATTTCCAGTGTATCTTGTGATTTCTTATTTGACCTATGATACTATTAATTTGTAGATAATTGGGGATTCCTGGATATCTTATTGACTTGTGACTTAATTCCTATGTGCTCAGGGAATATTCTTGGTATATTTTTGATCCTTTTAGACATGTGGAGATTTGTTTTAAAACCCAGGATATTATCTATCTTAGTGAATGTTCCAAGTAAACTTGAAAAATATATCTATTGCAGAGTTACATGTACTGGTCTAAAAATGACCCTTGGATAAAGACAGTTGTTGGTGGTTTTCAGATTCTTTATGCACTTAATCATTTCATTTTGAAGGAAACATTGTCATTTTAGCCTTTTTATTGTTTACATGGTCTGTATTTTGCAATAATTTCTTTTAACTCTGTTTATATTTTACATATATCTCTTATAGGCAATATCTAGTTTGATTTTTTTCCCCTTTTATTCTGTCTGATATTCTAGGCTTTTCAATTGAAGCACTTAAATCATTAACATTTGATGTAGTTACTGACATTGTTGGAGGTAGCCTTCTCATTCTGTGTTTTGTGTTTGACCTTTCCATCTATTTTTGTTCCCCTATTTCCCCTTTACAACCTTTGTTTGGATGATTTGAATATTTTTACCATTAAATTATAATTTAACTATTGGCTTTTAGCTATATCTTTATATTATTATTTTACTATATATGTAACGTGTGTATATGTGTACATTTCACTACCCCATTGGTGGGGCTGACAGTTCAATTTCATGTATGTGCATATATGTATATTATGTGTATACATATGTGTTTGTATATATGTGTATGTATATGTATGTATACTTAGAGTTGATATTACATTACTTTGTATATGATGTAGAAATATTGCCACCACAAAGAATAAAATTCCTATCCCTCCTCTTGCTGTCTTGCATTATATAGCTGTTATATATACAGTACATCTGTATGCATATAAAATGTACATCTCTATACAGTAAAAATACAACCAGACAATATTATAATGTTTTATTTAAGCAATCATATATATTTTAAAGAACATAAAAGGAAAATAATATTTTATATATTCACTTATTTACAATTTCTAATACTGTTTGCTTCCTCCTGAAGTTGTAAGTTGCTCTGTTTGAGAAACTTCCTTCAATGTTTCTCATAGAGCAGGTCTGCTTGCATCAAATTGGCCTAGTGTTTCTTTACACAAAATGGAGGTGTTTTGCCTTTATTCCTGAAAGACTGGAAGATATTTTTAATGAACAAAGAAATTGAAGTTGATGGGTTTTTCTTTTTATATTTATTTATGTATTTATTTGTTTATTGAGACAATCTCAGTTTCTTACCCTTGGTAGAGTGCTGTGGTGTCATAGCTCGCAGCAACCTATAATTATTGAGCTCAAGCAATTCCCTTGTCTCATGCTCCCAAGTAGCTGTGACTACAGGAGCCTACCACAACACCTGGCTATTTTTAGAGGGTGTCTCACTCTGGCTCAGGCTGGTTTTGAACCTGTAAGTTTAGGCAATGAACCCGCCTTGGCCTCCCAGAGTAGTAGGATTATAGGCATAGGCCACGGTGCCTAAGGGATAGGTTTTTAAAAAATGTTTTCTGTATATTAAACATGTTGTCTTGGCCCCCACTATTTCTCACCTAAAATCTGTCTGTATTTATTAGAAATATTGTTCCCTTGTACAATACATCAATTATCTTTAATTTTTTTTTGTTTTTTTGAGACAGATCCTCATTCTCTCACCCTGGCTAGAGTGCCGTGGTATAGTCATAGCTCACTGCAACCTCAGATTCCTAGGCTCATGTGATTCTCCTGCCGCAGCTGGGATTGTAGGCATGTGCCACTGTGCCCAGCCACGTTTTCTATTTTTATTAGACACAGGGTCATGCTCTTGCTCGGGCTGGTTGTGAACTAATTGTCTTTAATTGTAAAGGTGTTTAGCTTTCACTTTCATCAGTTTGTATTGTGCCTAGAAAAAGTTTTCTTTCATTTACCTTATATGGGGTTAATTGAACTTACTGAATCTACAAATTTATGGCTTTTGCAAGATTGAGAAGACTTGGTCCATTATTAATTACGATGCATTTGTTACTCCAATGTCTTTCTCTAAGAGGAAAAAGGAATAGGAGAGTACAAGCATTCCAATTACATTGTGACCTCACTAATTTTTAGGTTTTATACTCAAACATATTTTCTCTCTGTTCTTCATAGTAGATAATTTCTTTTGCTCTGTTTTTAAGTTTATGCTTAGACTGTTATGTCCTCTGAGTTTAGGTCACATCTGTCTGGTTGTTTGTACATGGGAGATTATGAAAGTTTTGAAATATGTAAAAATTAAGAAGTGCAAAATCCATGCAGATGGAAACAAATGATGAGCCGAGCAAGCGAAACTTACACAGATGGATCAGAAAGGATACTGGAGACTGAGGGTGTTTCTTGGAGGTAAAATAACAGACCATAATAGGCTGCCTCAAAAGTTTGGTAGTGACGCTTCTCTGCCAATTAATTTTAAATGTGATGTTTTGTAGGTTCTGGGTCTTGTTATAATCCTGGAAAGTGTTAGGGTTTTTGTTCCCACAGCAGGCACTCAGGTTAAGTTACAATTATAAATGTGATCGCAACTGCATGGCCTATTGTTCCTACGTCAGTTTAGTTCTCTTTGCCTTTGTCGTGTTGTTGCCTATTAGTGCACACGTGTTTGGGTTACGGTCTAGGCCGAGACTGGTTTGGATTCCTATATGGAATACCTATTGGAATCCTTCCAGGAACCCTGCTTGCTCTGCGCTGCTCAGGTTTTGCTCTCTGGTTCCTATGGCCAAAAATAGAGCAGGCTTTTTACTGTCCATGCCACTTCTGGAATAGGCCCCTTCTTGACACAGACCTAGGAGAAAAAAATGTGTAAAAGAACAGAAAACTCATCCCAGGCAGTGCCTCCCCAAGGTTTGGTTCCCCTTCATATTCTGCCTATTTGTGCTATTTTTATTTTTTTATTTTTTATTTTTTAATTCTGAGACAGTCTCACATTGTTGCCCGGGGTAGAGTGCCTGGTGTCATAGCTCACAGTAACCTCAATCTCTAGGTCTCAAGCAATTGTTTTGCCTCAGTCTCCTGAGTAGCTGGGACTATAGGTGCCTGACACAATATCCCACTATTTTTAGAGATGAGGCCTTTCTCTGGCTCAGATTGGTCTCAAACCTATGTTTCAGGCAATCAGCCCGCCTCAGCCTCCCAGAGTGCTAGGATTACACACATGAGCCACCACACCTGTCCCTTACACTAATTTTTAAATATATATATACACACACACACACACACACACACATATATATATATATGAATGTATCAGATTGCAATGTGTATTTAACTTCATAAAATAATTTTTTAAAATTTCAAAATATTAAAGGGCTACAGATCTTTTTTCGTACATGAATATAGTATATAATGCTGGGGTCAGGGTTCTTACTGTGCCAGTCGCCTGTGTATTTAACTTATTGTAATACAATAAACTTTATTTTTGTAGGGAGTCATGGTTCCTTTCTAGATAATTTAGAAGTGACACTAGTGGGTTAAAGAGTTCCTTCTTGTTAAAATCCTGTGCTTTGGTTTTGAGTTCCTGCGATTCTCAGTCTTAAACCCTGACTGTGGCTTTCTAAATGAAGACTATCATGTTGATTTTACTGGATGTATAGTAAACAGCTTTACCCAATCTCCCTACACCCAAGTGGCACATCAGAGTCTTATTAGGGATGATGATCTGCGGCTGGGTTGCAGAGCTTGTGGTTGTTTGGAACCCATATTGAATTCCGGGCAAATAGTCCATGGGTGAGTTGCTCTATCTGTACCAGCCAAATAGATGTGTTATGTCTGTACCAGCCTGGTAGATGTTGAAAGGAGGTTATCAATTATTACTCTTCTGACAGGATCATATCATTTCAAATACAGTCATAGGTGGCCCAATTCAACCAAAGTTAAGGTAGTAAACATTTCCAATTTTAACTTATTGCCTCACCAAATTTGGGGCTGACAGACATGATATTGGATGCTATGGGAATAACAGGACAGGTCACGTAACATTTTACTATACATCTTAGCTCTGGTAGGACTCATATTTTTGTTTCTTTGCTTGACGTTCTCCCAGTTAGTTTGTAAGCTCCTTGAAGTTAGGAAATATGTATAATTCAACTTTTATACTCCATCCTTAGAATATAACTTAATGTTGGACACCAAGTTGGTTCTCCTATTTCTTTTTAAATGAATTAAAAAGCAACATCAAAATATTACAACTAGGCTGGGCATGGTGGCTTATGCCTGTAATTCTAGCACTCTGGGAGCCCAAGGCAGGTGGATTGCCTGAGCTCATAGGTTTGAGACTAGCTTGAGCCAAAGCGAGACCCTATCTCTAAAAAGAAATAGCCAAGCCAGGCATTGTGGCAGGTGCCTGTCATCCCAGCTACTTGGGGGACTGTTACTTGGGAGGCTGAGGCAAGAGAATCACTTGTGCCCAAGAGTTTGAGGTTGCTGTGAGCTATGATGCCACAGCACTCTACTGAGGGCCACAAAGTAAGACTCTGTCTCAAAAAAAAAAAATACTGCAACTAGTGGCATAGTTTTCCAGCACTCCCAAGAGTGAATCTGAGTGAATTGTAGATATCTGATTTATTCTTTATATTTAAAACCTTGACATAACTTCATATGTTAAACTGTTAGAACTATCAAAGAAGAAACAAAAATAATACAACTTTTAAGATCCTTCTTACTATCAGATAGTGGAAAAAGTATATAGATATAGGTATTATTTAATTAACGTCTGACATTAGTTAGAGCCTAGCCTAATCTAGGCTCTTCGGGAAGACTCTGATTAGACAGCAATTTAAAGAATGGTTAGGTATCATATGCATTTTGCCAATCACTTTATCTTCATTACCAATAATGGAGCCTGCCACATAATAGGTGTTTTGCATATTATAGTTGAATTATTCACTCAGCCTTTTTGTTACTTAAATTCTAAAAGTAGTATGAGAAAACTTACATAAATGGATAGAAGTAGAAAATGATATATTTTTAAAAATAAGGCATATACTATTTTTATCTTTTTAAAAATAAGGAAAAATGGGTACAAAGTTGAATCAAGGGCAAAGTGTGCTTTTTACATGAAATATGGTCTTACATAATTGTCAGATATGGGCCTCTTTTTTCTCTTCATTTTATGGATGCTAAAACAAATCAAAACAAGGCAAAACTGCAAAACAACACTGTACCATATGCTGTCGGTGCCCTGCCATGTTGCCTAAACTTTTCAGTGTGTTTCAGACAACATTCAGCTGACTTGGGATTCATCTGTGCTTAGGATTCCTTCTCTAGGAACTTAAGAAAGAAGATGGAAGTGCTGGGAGCTTACCACCCCCCTCAGTGACTTGCAATAGTTGGCATGCAAATGCACCTCCTGCCCCACCCTTGGGTGCAGCCATTCTCAGGCACATGTGTTTCCCATCAATTCCCAGAGTTCCTCTGTGAGGCGGAGCCTCAGGAGCCCACTCTGGCTGAGTTTTCCATCTTTCCTTCACTCTTTGCACCACCTTTCCACTTTTTTGCCCGTGTTCCCTGCTCTGCCAAACAAATACCTCTTACTCTGATCCTTATTTCAGAAAATCCAAACTAGGATAGACACATAAAGCAAAATAAGATTCCACACATGACAAAGGTAAAATCAACCCCATTAGCAGGAAGACTAAAGGCGACACTTCAGTGACACTGATGAGGCAGTGGCCGTGGCTCCTGCCATCATGACTGCTTCTGAATCTTAGGAGAACTTCAGGAATAAAAAAAGAATACTATTTGCTCCAGCTTCAGAAAGCTGAAAGCAAAGGTTTCTTCTCTTGCTCCAGGATCCTTTATATATCAGAATGAGGGTTATTCTACTGTCGGGTACCTGGCCACCATTCCAATTTCGGCCCCAATCATGATCTGCTTTTGTCAGTTTGGTTTCACTCATTAGGAGGCTGCTGTTCATTAGCGTCCTTGTTAGAGTTCTGGCTGACAACCCCTGCTCCTTTTCCAGCTCTCTCCACATATTTAGTGTCATATATATTTCTTATAAATTTACCTTTTAGAATAAAATTTGTCATACATGATCCCCGTGGAGAGGAACAGCCTTTGTTTTCTCCTGGGGAAGGCAAAGAAATAATAAAGGAAAGGATGATGTCCTGACACATCATCGGATCCTTAAGCTAGACACTTCATTAATGGAGCCCAAAGGTTTTGATCACAAGTCTGATGGACAGCGCTAGTGCATGGTGTCTCTGCTGTCCTTGGACACAGCTGGTTGTCACGTCTCCTGAGCATTTCCTATGGAATTTTGCAAGTGACTGTGCTTACCTTTTTATAGTCCTGTTTCTTTTGCCATTGCCTGGTTATTATTCAATAAAAATAGGAAAACAAAATTCCAGGAAAGTGAGAGTTAACAAAAAAACAAATGAAGTGAGAGATTCAGGCCCTGCTTAGACAACTGAAAATAAGCAGATTGTACCAGGCTTGGTCTAGTTATTTTAGCTTTTGTGACAGCTTGTTCAGAGTACAGTAGTCTATTGGTGATTAATTGTTTGGCTATCACTTGCTAATATGGCAGGATAAAAAAAAATCAGCTATACTGCTGCAGATTAAGCATGTCATACAGACTTAGCAAAAACTTGGGTTTATAGACTCAAGATGAACTATTTTGCTGAATAATTGAATGGTAACTAGTCAGTGCAAACCACTAGTACGAAAAATTCAGCTTTTCTCAAATCCCTCTGTGCTCTTCGTTCCCAGAAATTTTTCTTTGTAATACATCTCAGTATCTGAATACTTGCCATCTGAATATATGCTATCTTTGGTAGGTACTAAAGCTGTCGCTTTGTTTATCTATGCTAGAAACTATGGCTAAACATTAACAGAGAAGCAATTGCCTCTCTCTATCTTAGGTAGAGCAATATTATTCCGGGTATCAGGAAAAAAGTGCATTAGGTGGTGTCCATAGTTCAGTGGGTAGGGCTGTAGCCCAGGGTCGAGCTCAGCCTGGGCCTGCTAAAACAACAATGACAACCGCAACAACAAAAAAAATATAGGTTGGCATTGTGGTGGGCACTTGTAGTCTCAGCTACTTGGGAGGCTGAGACAATAGAATTGCTTAAGCCCAAGAGTTTGAGGTTGCTGTGAGCTGTGATGTCACAGCAGTCTACCCAGGGGATAGTTTGAGACTCTGTCTCAAAAAAAAAAAAAAAAAAAGGAAAGAAAAAAAAGTACATTAAAAGAGTATGTGGCAGAGGTCAGCACAGAGCCAGAGAATAGGACTATTATAGAGACTTCAATTATTAATAAACATTCACTGAAAACTCATTTAGTTCTGAACTCTCCACTAAGCCCCCTTTAAGCCATTTCTTGTTTAATCCTTACAAGTAGATTTGGACTTTTTGCTCAGATAGACTGATTTCAGAAACAAAAGTTTCTAAAAGGCCCCAAAACTCAGGTAGGCAGTCTAGGTGAGGAATAGCTCGCTGCAAAATGAGAGAAGAAAGAGCAAAAGGCATCTAGAACTGTATAGTAATTGGATATGAGGAAAGAGAGAGATGTTGGTTTCCAAGACTTCCAGAAGTTCCAATATTACCAAAATAAATGAATCAATAAATATTTTTTTCCGAGAACCTAAGAAAGATGAATCAGCAAAACCTCACACTTCAATTAAGTTAAAAAAAAAAAAAGGAAAGAAAAAGACAGCCACTTTGTTTATAGTTGTTTAGCACATAATGAAGGGATTTCTCAGATAGCATTGGCAACTTACCATAGCACCTTCATTGAGACAAAGTCTGTGTTTCCTCAATGATGTCCTTTGTTTCTAAATTCCGGACTAAGTTCCAGAAAGGTATGGAAACTAAGGAGCAGAGCCAGCTGTGGAGACCAGGCTTACTGAATTTGATACAGTGAGCCCATTGCTTCTATGAGGCGTTGTATTGATTTAAAAATTGTTTCAAATCTCTATTTTCATTTGTTCGTGTTTGCAAAAACAGAACCCCATCACCACAAATTTTGGGGGGCTGTGTTATCTTGGAAGCTATTGAGGAAGAGAGGAAGAACATAATATTTTTAAATGAAGTGATATCAAACAATTGGCCATTTTTATAGGACACTGATGGGGGAAAATAGGTAAATTTATGTATCATAATTTATCCTGAAAATTTATAGGGAAATGCTTGAGAAGTGTTACTTGTGCTTTTCCTCTCTCACATATTTATAATACATATCTACAAAGGAAAATCCTAAAAATTCCTGCAATAAATAATTTCTACTAATTCCGTTTAACTTCCTCTTGCCCACACATTTGACCATAGAACCCATTTTTTTTTCCCCCAGAAAATGCCTATTATTATCTAGCTGGTGAACCTGAGATCCCATTGGGGGGAAACTATTTTTAAATCACTTTATAGTAGAGATAAATAGCCAATCAACTTATAAATGTAAACATGTATATTTATGGAGGCCTGACCATGTGCCAGACCCCCTTCTGGCTTCTTGGGAATGACAGAGGCTCTCGCCCACACCGAAGATGATCATGTTCCCTGGGCTGAGCTGTCCTGTCTCTCCAGGAGCAGCAGAACAGAACAACATCATTGATTATCCAAAGACTTTGTTCTGTGACTTTCAGAGCCTTCTCAGGAATCAGACTGATTTTTCAAAGAGATTAAAAACTGAAGGGTACATATGATATTCCTTCAAAGCCGACACTTTGGATTTAGTGAAGGCTGTATCAGAATGAGATATGATTCAGATATCAAATTACATTTGTTTAATCCAGCACAGCTTAATAAATCACAGGCACATTTAATAAATATTGATCTTGTTTTAATCATCACTTAGGGTGTTTCAGTGGTCTCATCACTCTAAATGTTTCTCTTCAATATTTATTAGGTATGATATCATTTCTAATCTATACGTTGTTATTTTATTAAAAAATTCAGATTCCTTTTGCCTACTTCTGTAAGACTTAATATTATTTTTAACCAATTGTTTTCAAATATACATCTTCATATTTTCACAATTAAATCACTACTGAGTAGCATAATTTTGGTATTGGTGTCCTATAGGACAATAAACATTGGAGACAAGGCATTCATTTTTGCTATATTCAGAAGCTTTTCTTAAGGATGAAATAATTTTGTGATCATTTTGTCTCCCAGTATAAAAAAACTTAGAGGTACGATTTAGAAAAATATCATTAGCTAGAGTATTTTATATTATGTATTTGATAAAATTCTCAGGTTTTAATTAGCAAACGATAAGTGGAAATTCTATACAATTTCAAGGAATGATCCTAGGAGTCAAAGTAAAAAGCATCTTAGGATTTTAGTTCTTGGATATCCTTGAATTTCAATCTGGTTGAGGGTTCTAGTGTTATTATTATTTTATGATGAAATGTATTTGGCTTATTTGTAGAGCTCTGAATTTTTGTTAGGAATGTCTATAAGACAAGTAGCTGTCGTGAAATGAAACCAGATTGTTGTAATTATCTTTGCATTAAATGGTTAAGCTTCCTGAGGACAAACTCTGAATCAATTTCACTTTCTTCCAGAGCTAAATATTTTATAGGAGGGGATTAATAAATATTTGACAAATGAGTAAATAAAATTTTTATTCTGTAAATACATTAGTGAATCTTGACCACCTTTCTTACCTCTTTTCATAAAGTTCCCTAGGTTTGGAATGACAAATTTAGATTATGTGGTTTATTTGTTACTGGAATTCCTTGAGGGGGAGAGAAGTAGCTAGTGATGTTGAGGATACCTGCTAATTATTACAGCCTACAAAATAGCTATTTCCATTCTAGAGGTAATGTCTGAAAATATCTGACAAGCTGCCATTTCATTCATGTAAGCATTGTTCTAGGTTCTGTAGATCTGTAGATGAAGGAGAGAGAGAAAGAGAACAAATTTCTGCATGTGAAGCATTTATGGAGTTTATATAAAAGACAATAAAAACTATTAGAAATGAAAATAAAGTGGGGATAGTGAAGAAAGAGGCAGAATATCTAAAATGAGATGTTTAGGGAACGGCTTCATAATGTATTTGGATGTATTTTGGAAAATAAGATACAATCAATCCAGTAATTTACTTTTCCCAGAAGTCAGCCCTCGGAATTAACTATCCTCTTTTAAGTTCTGACCAGCCAATTAGTCCACTTGCTTGTAAGTTTCACCCATACAAGATCCTTTCAATCTATTTGTTTGTTTTGAATTTGAGTGCAAAGAATTGTTAAGACCTAAGATCTCAGGTATTGCTGAGGTATTGCACCTATAGAGACCACTAGTACCAAAATAAGGTATGAGATAACCCTTTATGACGTGGCTTCTATTTCTGGTTAGGTTTAGAAACATAGATGCCATGTTATTTGCTCAGCCTCTCCTGGAGAACTGAAGTCTTGATTTCTTGTAGAGTCTTCTCTGCATCTTCTTCTTCCTAAGGCAGTGAATGCTTTAGGGTTTGAAAGGGAAGAACAAATCTGTAACTTTCCTCCTCTGCTCTAATAGGAAAGGAGATATGATAAAAAACACACACAGTCCACGATATTGGTGCTAACTTTTCCCTAGTTTTACTCAGAAAGAATAGGAGAAAATGGCTCGGTGCCTCTGGCTCAATCGGCTAGGGCGCCAGCCACGTACACCTGAGGTGGCGGGTTCAAATCCCCAGCCTGGACTGGCCAGACAACGATGATGGCTGCAACCAAAAAATGGCCGGGCGTTGTGGCGGGTGCCTGTGGTCCCAGCTACTTGGGAAGTGGAGGCAGGAGACTCGCTTGGGCCCAAGAGTTGGAGGTTGCTGTGAGCTGTAATGCCATGGTACTCTACCCAGGGGGATAGCTTGAGGCTCCGTCTCAGGGAAAAGAAAAAAAAAAAAAGAATAGGAGAAAAATAGGCTATGGGGATTGAATTCAACAAAGAGATGTCTGTGTTAACAAAAAGGGTTGATACTGTGCTAAAATATATTATCATTTTTCAAAAATATTAAAATATTTGAAGAGGTTGTACGGCTTAATTTTTTTCTATTATGCTTTCAAACCTGCGAGTATTTCTGTTTTATAAATGTCTTAGGTGTAATTTGGATTAAAAGGCAGTGTCCGTTCTAAATTTCTATCTTCCAAGGTCTCATGTAGTACATAATTTTCTTATTTTGTTTCCTTGGACAGCTTAACCCCATTTACCTTTGTTGTGGCAGAATCCTTTTCTTTCTGTTGTATTTTCCAGATGACTGAGCAAACATTAAAGAGATGCATGGAATAAAGAATAAAAATAAGAAGGCAAAAAAGCACAGCAAAGAAAGTACACAACAGAATACACCAAGTTAAACAAATAGATCTTCCTTCATGTCATGAAAATCAAACAGCTATCTCTTTATCATAGCAGGTGGGGAGGATAGAGATCTCAGTGGGAAATTACCTACTCCCTGGTCTTCTAAATCTAGACACAATTAGTTCTCCTTTTTTTTTTTTTTTGTCTGTTATAGTGTAAAAAGAATATAAAGTTACTCTTTCTGAGGCACTTAGAATTCAAACTATGCAAAAGCTGCAGATTAAAACCTTAGAAGGACACTCAGAAGTAGGCAGAAGGAATAGAATATCTCACAGGGCATCAAAGATAAAATAACAGAACTACTCTATTTGATTGTGAATCATAAAACCATGGCTAGTCAAAGATCTGTATTATGGAGAAAGTATTTCATTACTTGAGACAAATGCAAATGACTAAACAGGGCTTATCCTCCAGGAGTTCAGATACTGTGACTCCACCTCAAAATTGTCAAATTTGGGTTGCAAAACAGTCATGCACTAAGGCAGATTGCCACTGTTACTCATTCCTGTTTTTCATGGTTACATTCATTAAAAAGTGAGAGCTATTCTGCCCTATAGAGTGCCATAGCATCACAGCTCACAGCTCAAACTCTTGAGCTTAAGCAATTCTCTTGCCTCAGCCTCCCAAGTAGCTAAGACTACAGGCGCTCGTCGCAATGCCTGGCTATTTTTTCTTGTTGTTGCAGTTGTCGTTGTTTTTAGCTGGCCCAGTCAGGTTCGAACCCGCCACTCTTATTGTATGTGGCTAGCACCATAACCACTGTGCTACAGGTTCCTAGCCAACCCTTTGCTTTTTAAAAGGAGATTCTTTTACCAGTGTCTCTAAGTCTTCTCCGTTGCGTTGCCTACTGCATCCTGGTTCCCCTAAGAACATACATAGAACACATAAGGAAGATTGTGTAGCACCTCGTTCCAATTTCAGTTTTCATTCTATTTTGTTGGTTCATCGTCTTAGTCAAGATGAACATCACAGAATTTAAAAAGTGTACCTAGGGATTATACCTTCTTCTACAATGAATCATTGACATAAACTGATACAACAGAATGGCCTTTATCTTTTTCTCCAAGTACAGGCCTTTATCACTTTCTGTGAATAGAGTGGGGCCATCAAAAATCTTGGTAATGTATTAGCTTTCTAACTTTATTTATCCCTTGAACTGCAAAATGTGAAGCAGCAGAGTCTCTTGGAACCATAGAAGTCACTCTGGAGAGACTGCTGTTTGTGCAACATCATGGGTAGATGACATCTAGTGCCCAAAAGTTTCATTGGTCTCTTCCAATTTCCTTCTTTTCTATCAATTTTCTTCCTTCCTTCCTTCCTTCCTTCCTTCCTTCCTTCCTTCCTTCCTTCCTTCCTTCCTTCCTTCCTTTCTTTCTTTCTCTCTATTTTTCTTTCTTTCTTCCATCTATCTATCTCTAACTCCCTACTTACCCACCTACCTGTCTTCCTATCTATCTTGTGTAGGGTGTACATAGGTTTGGGAACTCAATAAATTTGGCTTAACCTTTAGAGCACAATCTATAGAGGTGGGGCAGTTGAATTTCTGTAGATTCTGTTCTAGAATACAGTGTATTTGAATGTGAGTGTGTGTGTGTGTGTGTGTGAGAGAGAGATAGAGAGAAAGAGAGAGAGAGAGATTCTTCAGTATCTTTACTCAGTGTGAAGCCTCAAAGCTTTCCACATCATGAGTATTCTGCATAACTCTGAGGTGTAAGGCTTCCTAGACATCAGCAAGAGGCTTCATTTTACAGACAAAGAATACAGGACCAAGACAATTTAGGTGACACTACCCATTAAAAGCAAAAGTAGAGTTTGCATCCTAGTCTCACCTTCCCTGATCTTTAATCAATCGCAGTCCCTTCCCCCTGTCCTGCCTTAAATCTAAAAGTTCTTTGTCTATTATGAGAAGCATAAATCAAATATAAATGACTATAAAGTACAGAAGTATTAAAAAAGAGGAAAAGTGAAGGGCAAGTACAAGCACAGTTGAAAAGTTATCAAGTTTATTTTTTCCATATTTAATATTTCAAACTCCTGTATGTACAAAAGCAAGATTTCAAAAGGCAAGTTGAGTACAATTAACAAGTTGAATTTATTTCAACATTTGAATTTATTTATCAATAGTTACAGAATATATTGTCTATCAGCATAGAACATTTTGAAAAAAAGCTGACAGTTCTTTGAAAGGTATTTGAACAAGTCACTTAATGAGCTAAGATTAATGCAGTAACATCTGTAATTTCATGTTTCTCGTCAGCATGTGCAGGCTTAATAACCATAGAAGGATATTACGGTTTCTTTCTTGTATTAAAAAAAAATGGTATTTACATTAACTTGTACCAAACAGAAAGTTTCTTAATTCTAGATTAAGAAACAATTATAAACATCCTTTCATCCATGTATTTCTCCTTGTACCCAAGGTTGAAATTTCTTCTGAAATGCCCAACAAAGTACATGATATTTACATAATCTTTGGGTAATAACTGTTTTTTGTAAGATAATGAGAAGCTTCCTTCCTGGCTTACTATTGTACTAGCACAGGCCTTGTCATGGTTCCTTTGTTCATGGCTCTTATGAACCGGGAGAGCAAGTTCTTTCACATAGCATCGCACAGAGTACTGCCCTAATTCTCCCAGGTTTCTGTGAGGTACATGTTGCACCAGGGGGAAATTCCCTATTGTATATAAGAGAAAATGAACTCTGATAAAGCTACTTGTGGTTCATCTTACCAGGGTACACGTGAATCTTTTTCAATATAGAATATAAATGTCTTAACACAATAACTAAGAAAATGACGTCAAGGCTATGTTAAGCAGTTGGATGAAAATATTTCAGATTGTATATAGAACCAGCACACTGTACCCCATGACTACATTAATGTACACAGCTAAGATTTAATTTTTAAAAAAGTTACTTGTGGAGAAAGACTTCAAGAAAAGTTACCTTACTTTTATTTCCTAGGGATACTTCCAAATCTGGCGTTCTATGATATGGTCATTCTGTAAGTCTCTTATAGATATGAGACTTTCCTTCTACCAAATGTTAAGTTGTAACTTAAAATTTGTCCTC
>CAUYQV010024853.1:0-15878 GCA_963574575.1 Galagoides demidoff | reverse complement strand
ACCATCACCAACATCTTCTTCATCACTGTCACCAAAATTATTACCACTATTAACATTATAATCATCATTATTATCATCAATATCATCATCATCATCATTGAGTCTAACAATTGTCCTGTAAGGTAGAGCAGGTGTCACAATCCCTATTTTACAGGTGAAGGAATTAAAAATAAAAGAGAAAGAAAAAATATCTTGAAGGTAAAAATTACACCTAGGATCTATTATGAAATACTTGATTATTCCAATGTAACTTATTATGCAAAGCTTCCCTGTCTGACAAATGGAAGCTGCTTCCATAGCGGGATTGTAACAGAAGGGCTTTCAACAGGTAAACAAACCCATCTGGGAGCCTGCCCATGGCTCTCGTCTCTTGGCATGATGCACCATTAGGCACTAACTCAGAGAAAATGCCCAAGAGGAGGTCAGAATTCTGTATTCTGTGTCCATCAGACAAGACTGTGTGACCTTGAGCATTCAGCCAGCACTGTTTATATTTTAAAACCACTTTACTCTGCCATTGATCCTCAACATCTCTGTGCAGGACAGCCACCTCTTGTACAGACCCTGTCTGCATAAACAACTTCATTAAAGGGTTCATTGTACAGTGTACAGGCCCATGAGAGTCAGAGGGATAAATCCAGAAAAATGTAGAGTAAGATAGATAAGAGATACTTGCTTATTTGCTTCTTGTCCCATCGGAGTACATGAAAGAACATTTTAGCAATGCATGGCACCATCTCTTCCTTTCAAGTTGCTTCCTTATTGTAGATGTGTCATTCCTGGATAAATTTATAACTTTCACTGGGAGAAGAAGGCAGCAACAGAATCTATTTGTATGGAAATGGCACAGGTCACCTTGCCTCTGCAGTCCCCTATTGCCATTTCTCTGATGCTGGGTCTGTCATCACTCAGGGCACAGCGTCACCCACCATGCTGCCCATGATTCCTGGCTTCTGAGGAATGAAGTGGCTGTGACCACAGATGCTAGTTTATCCAGAGTACACATGGTGTGAATGATAATTTATTTTCTGGCCGTGTTAATTTTACTGCTCAGCATTTTAAAACATATGCTGAGAACAACACATTTTTCTCTTGACCTTTTGAGGTTATAATCACAGGGTTGCTAGATGGGATCTCTTCCCATGTTGGCTGCAACTCCTCCATGTTGGCTGCACAGCCCGCCACTCCTCACCACCAAAGGAGGGGTCCATGGGGAGTGAGGACAATGTGACTTGTGAGAGTCACCCATGAGTGTCCCTTGTGTAGGTCCCAAGCAACCTGGAAGAGAATAATTCACCATATCAGTCGGAAGTAAGAGTGGGCATTGATCAGGAGGACTTATAAGTGTTATGGGGCCACAACCTCCAAAGTGCCCTTAGGAGATAAATCCAGCTACTCCCAGAGACTTTCTGGCATATAAAATGAGGTCCTTGTGTGTAGAGGGTGGTACTGTCTCCACCAACCTCAAGAACTATAGTCCATGGGTGCCACTGTAGTCAGAATATTTGCCAAGAGCCAACAAGTGGGCCCCCATGTGGCTCAAGCCTGAGTGTCAGAGCTGGAATATTCATTGCTAGAGGCTTGAACTAATTTATGCTGTGCCCAGTGTTAAGTGAGAGTCACCCAAAATTGGCATGCCACCATTCTAGTAGCCCTATCTTAAGTGATCCTTCTAAATCCTACTCAAGGGAGAAATCTGGCCACCAGGCCACCCTCCTGGAGTTGGTGTCCTGGGATGACCCCACAGAACAATTCCTAAGCTTCTCCTTGTGGGACAGGGGGTTCTCCACCTGGAGAAGTTGGCCCTGGTATGAGCTCAGGCATCCTATTCAGATGGCACTGTCAGCCCTAGGTGAGCCTAATTATGGGAAAAAGATTTTAGAAAGTTCCACTAAAGGCAGTTCAAGGCCGTGACTTCCAAGGCATACAGCCCAGGGCCCAGGGTGATCCCACTTGCCTATATCTAAGGATGGTATGCACCTGTGAAGTTATCAAGGAAGATGTTCTGATCCTTGCATGGCAGATGAAAATAGGAGGTAGAAAAGGATTAAGAGTCCTACCCACGTCACCCAGAAGAGTCACCCAACTTGAGACTGGAACCCACATAGTCAGCCCTCTGCCTAGTGTACCCTTCTCCTGTTCTCAAGTTGTAAGTCACTGCCCTTAATAAGGATGGACTCCTGCTCAGTTTCACTGGATAGCAGTATGTCTGTTTGTGGGTGGGAGTGGTTTATTTTCATAAGTAGCCTACTATTGTATGGACAGGGCTCATAATCAGTGAAATGAGTTCTAATTTCGTCCCTGACATTCACTTCACTTACACCCATGTTGAGTCAGGTCCTAGATTTATATGCTTTATTTATCCATCATAGCAACATATAAATTAGACATTATTATGACTACTTTACAGATGAGGAAACTGAGGTTCGGGGAGAAGTGATTTGCTTAATGTCACAGACCATCAAGTGTTAGAACTTGGAAAAGTTGCTTGCCCTCCAGGCCATCCCCCACACACACACAACCATGAGGGCACATTCAAGTCTAACACCCTGTGCTTTGGGGCCTCGTCCAAGTATGCCTTTCATTCCCTGGAGAAAGCTGGGAGAAGTGACCGTGAGACCTGGCAAACTTCTGTGTTGGCTGGAGAGACACCTGTGTGGAAAGCAGGAGTGAGGACAGAGCCTTGGAGGGAAACTTAGGTGACATACAGACTTTGGGGTGGCTTGTTCCATCCTTTGACCTCCATTCACCTTGTGAAACTCAAAGGCCAAATGCTGATGTCATATATTTTGCTACCCCAACTCTCATTCTCTGAACCCCAAACCAAATAGACTCAGATAGTGAGGATTACATCTATGAAAATGCTTTGTAGACACATAAGTGCTAAAAATTATATTCTTTAATCTTCAATCAACACGTATTTATTGAGTTTCTACTTTATGGCAGATACTGTGCTAGGGACTGAGGACTCAACCACTTTGAAGAAGCATCCCTGCCTTCCTCTGCAGAGCCCTGTGAGATGGAGCCAGTATGCTGGGTGTGAAAATTATTTGAAAGCACTAGATGAGTGTTCCTCGCAGGATGATTGACCTTTAAACCAGACCTATCTGGGGTGTATGTTATAAATAAAGGTCCCTGGATCATTCTGGGCCCAGTAAAATCAGAATCCCAAGGAGGAAAGCCTGAAATGTACCTTCTGAAACAAGACCAGAAGTTACTTTTATATGCAATTTAAATTTGATTGCTTAATTTCTGCTTTTTCCTCCTCCTATATACACTTTGGGGCCTCTTCGAATAGCAGTAAAAAAAAAAAAAAATCACCCCATAATCCCGTATCTAGAAAGAAACAGAAGTGACTGTGTAAATGTGTCTGTGTTCAAACATTTCACCTATGTGTGTGAAGCCCTCCATTCATCTTTTTACATGAGCTACTGTCTTGGGGTCCCTCCCAGCTGCATTTTGGATGCAGACAGTTTGACATCAGAGTCCACCTCCTGGTGAGTGTGCTATGTTTTTGTGTGTGCTGGGCACAATATATACATAAGTAGTTGAATTCAAATATGTGATTATATCCAGGTGTGAATGTATTTACAACACTAAAAAGAGGAAAAGAAAAAGAAAAAGACCTATTTTTTTCTACATCTTATTTATAATTCAGAACATCCTGTGAAATGTTCACATAGTATGTCAAAAATGCAGTTTGGTGAGTTTTCATCAAGACAGTTTTAATGTATATATGTGTGTTTCTGAAAATGTATTCTCTAGTCTTACACATAGAGCCCTTGAATTTATCATACCTACAGGTTCTACCCCAAACCTACCGAGCCCTGACAGTTGCTGCATTTCTTCTTTAATGGATCCATTCTCCTTTGTTAAATATTCTCTTTGCCTGGAGAGTTAGAGGGAGCCCCTTAAAAATGTCTTTTCTGGGAAGTGGAGTTATCAATACCCAGCTGCTGTGGCCTGCCAGACGAGAAAAAGTAGCTCCCCCATCACAAAATCTCTTAAAGCAATTTTTTCAGTACCTCTAAGAATTCTGCTTTATCTGACAGCAGAAAATCCTAACTTGGAAATGGAATCGTGAATTTGTTAATTGAGAGTTAGATGCTGAGATCTTCAAAACCTTTTTCAACCTGAAGTGATAAAGCCCTTTTGTGTCCATTTATTTCTTCTGATAATTTCCTCTTCTCTTTGTCTTCATTTTTCTTTCCATTGATGAAAGGATTTCTTAATATTTAGTTATTTCAGGGACCAGTAGTAGTCTTCCATCTATTGTGAACAATAGGGAAAAATCTTCCGCTAGAATAAGTTATAAAGTGGTATTTAAGTGAAACATAAAGTATGCTTTGCAGACGAAGAGAGAAGAGATGGTCTGTTCCGTTTTCTCCAAAAGAAACATTTCACTTGCCCGCTTGTGCACCATCCATGTCCCACAAGCCCAGAGCTTGGGTGGCTTCCATAATCTACAACTGTAATTTATTGCTGTTGATTAAATTAATGTGGAATTGAGAACAAAGAAGCAGAGATTTTAAAACTGAAATATGTTTCACAAATTTTAGTTCGCAATTACTGTATTTTCTTATAAATGACTTAGAATATATTATGTTACTTTTTGTCCCCCCCTCCCAGTTCCAAATTGTTTATACTATCACTATCTCTAAACAAGAAAATGAAATAATGATTTTAGAAAGGTGAATCTTGTGTTTAAAACAGGTGGTCAAGTCCAAGCCCTTGCTCCTACGTGAGGACAGCAAATTCACGACAGTGTGTCTCCGCTGCACCGTGGCTGACCGCACCACCTGGTCTCAGTCCACTTTCCTCCTGGATGCTCTCAGACATTTTCTCAACAAGAATTCC
Organism: Galagoides demidoff; assembly: GCA_963574575.1. NCBI lineage: Eukaryota > Metazoa > Chordata > Mammalia > Primates > Galagidae > Galagoides > Galagoides demidoff. Next base: position 11,021 of record CAUYQV010024853.1, on the reverse strand, counting down.
AGAAAATCATGACCCACTGATCAACATGAGTGCTTCCACCAGTTTGCTAATAAAATATTACTGCTAAGAAACTATCCCAGGGCAGCACTTGTGGCTGAAGGTGTAGGACACCAGCCCCATACACTGGAGGTGTTGGGTTCAAACCTGGCCCCAGCCAAAAACTGCAAAAAAAAAAAAAAAAAAAAGAAAGAAAGAAAGAAAGAAACTATCCCAAAACTTATCTGGAGAAGTCAGGACATCTGAATGAAACATAAAGAGTTTGGCAGACTCTTTACCCAGAAAAACAGTGTAATTGGGTTTTAAAACAAAAAAGCAAACATAAACATAACCAAAGTCTCTGGAAATTGTCCTGATGGCTTACAGAAAATAGAAAAAAATGCATTCAAGAAAATCTCCTAAATCTTGCGTATGTACTGTGAGAGGCTGTGGAGCTTAAGCCGGGACCCCCTTTTCCCCAATGTTACACAACCTCTGCTTTGGGTACGTGCAGCCAAGAAGACAGGGGTGCTATTCCCCTATCCCCTCATCTAGAGCTACAGTTTCAGGATGGAAGGGCAGGAGTTTCTCATTCCCCCAGCTGTGTGTTATAGAAACTGTATTCCAGGTGGGTGTTTGAGAGAGAGGACTAGATCTCTCTTCCCCAAGACTTCAGGGGAAGTTCCATCTCTCAGGGTGGGAACTCTATCCCAGGCACGACAGCCTGAGAATAATGGGATTTTGTGGTCTCCAACCAAACTTGCTCACAGGATGGAGATTCCATACCAGAAAAACCAAGAAGACCAGGGGCTGCTAATCACCCCAATAGTTGCCCATCATAGAGCATATATGTTACTCCAAGAAACGCAGTCTCCACCACCAAGCCCAGTGTAATGATGCAGAGGGTTCCCCAGAGGAGAGGCAAGGTGCAATGTGTGAGGGTGAAAAGCTCATTCACTGCCTTTTGGGAGGCTGAGAGTGGAGGACTCAATGTCTGAGGGCACCAACATGGACAGTGGGCACCATGGAGAGGAATGGACATGAGACTGAGAGCTCTAATATGAGTAACAGTAGGAAAGCCATGTCTAACAGAGAACTAGGAGGAGGGACAGATGAGAACAGTCCTCCTAGGAAGACAGTAAACTCTGGGAGTGTTGAATGAAAAAGACTTTAAATACAAAATTATACTAGAAACAAAGAAGACATTCCCTAATGACAAAAGGATCAACCCCCAAGAAGGCATAACATTAATAAATATACATAGGTCCAAAATTTATGAAGCAAAACCTGACAGAATTGAAATGAAAGTGGATAGTTGGAGACTTCAATAGCTCACTTCAATTTAGCTCACTTTCGAGTAAATACAACAACTAGGCAGAATATTAGCAAGGATGTAGAAAACATGAACTCTACAGATCAACTAGACCTACAAAGAAAAAAGACCCAGCCACCAGTGGCAGAAAACACATTTTTCTCACACATGGCGTATTCTATGGGAAAGCTCCCATGCTAGAGTATATATATTTGTTATTTCTTTATTTTAAAATATATTAGTCTTTATTGTTTAGAGCAGTTTGAGGTTTACAGAAAAATTATGCAGAAAATACAGGGACTTCCCATATGTCTCCTCTTTTCCATATGAAGTTTCTTCTATTATTAATATCTAGAATTAGTATCATGCACTTGCTAATGTTTGGTGAATCAATATTAATACGTGGTTATTAACTAAAAGGCCCATGATTTGCATTAGGATTTACAGTTCCTTGGGCTTTGACAAAGCCCCTAACAGCATCTATCTGCCCCGTAGTATCACAAAGACTAGTTTCACCATCCTTAAAATGCCCTGGATTCACCTATTTATACTAGTGGTCCCCACTCCCCAGGAAACTTGACAACCACTGACCTTCAACTATCTCTATGGTTTTTCCCCATCCAGAAAATTATATCATTGGAATTATAAAGTATGTAGGCTTTTTCAGAATAGCTCCTTTTACTTAGCAATAGGCTTTATGAGTTGGATGAGGGAGTTGTTTTTTATCTTGTCTTACAGGTTAGTATCTACAAATTTTAGTTTCCTTACTAAATACAGATAGATGCTTTGAAGGCTGGAATTATATCTGATTCAGGTTTTTTGTATCTTATCCTAACTTTGATCTTTCTAGTGACCAGGTGCTATCCTAAAGCTATCTGGGGACCCTCTTTACCAGAATAAACTTAGATCAGGAGGTTCATGAATTACAAGAAACATCTATTACTCCAGTAATTCTAATAATTTAGATGCTGGCTTCTAGGAACAAGGGGCAAAAGCAAGTCAAATACTCCATTTTTACAATAGATTCTTATCATGAATTAATGTTGAATTGTATTACTTTTTCTGTACCTTCTGCATCATAAACCTTTTTTAATTTTTCTATTAATAAAAAGAATTATATTATTGATTTTTCAAATGATAAATTATCCTTATATGTCTAGAACGGAACCACATTTTTATGACATAGTATTCATTTTATATGCCTCTAATTCATTAATATTTTCTTTAACTTTTTTTGTGTGCTCATGATAATAATTGGCCTGTAATTCACTTTGTTAGATTGTAGAACCAAGGTTAAGCTGTCGAATGGAAGCCCTTTATCTATTTATTGATTTTTACATAAGTTGTTTGAGGCCCAGCCCCCGATATGAACACTTGCCCCTGTAATCAGACGATCATAGTAGACTAAGTCAGAACACAGCTCAGGTTCCCGAATTTTGAGACATTCTCACTTGAACAAGTTGTTTTTTATCTTGTATTTCAGGTGACTACGAATTTTAGTTTCCATACTAAATAGACAAAGATGCTTTGAGGGCTGGAATTGTATCTTATTCAGGTTTTGCATACAATGGGCACTTGCTATTTTGGGGGGAAAGGGTGACTGCTGGGACCAGTGATAGCTGGGGAGTAGAAGCAGGAAGGCAAGCCCCTTTCTGTGAGAAGGAATAGCTTAAGAACACAGCACTGGGAGAGTGTGAAGAGCAGCCAGGGAGAGTGAGATCGTCACTTCCATTTCTGTGCTGCTTGCTTTTTTGCCTTTATGTAGCAGAGTCCAATCCAGCTGATGCCATGGGCTGTCCTCATGCAGGCTTTCTGGGCATCTTCTTTGTCTGAGGACAGCTTCCCTCTCCCACCTTCCCAGAGAGTCTGCAGGAAACCTGGGGAGTGCCCTTGGGACACAGCAATCAGCTACACATAGCAGGCCCCTGGTCCACAGTCATCTTGGCCCACCTTCCCAGCTAGCCCCACTCTTCTTTACCTCGAGACCTCACACCTGCATCAAGGACATGGACCCTATTCTTAGATACTGCTTTCCAAGAAACTCCAGCTAAGGCAAAGGTTTAACTACAAATGAGCTAGTGGCATGTAGGCTACTGCAGACCACTAACCCTCATCAGTTCCCAGAACTCAAATGCCCTCTGGGAGGCCTGGATTGCCCATGTCCCTGACTTTTCATGGAATGATATTTATTTATGGAACTCTTCTTGCATGTAGAAGGCAGAGAAGTCTGGGGCTTCCATAGACTGGAATCTCCTATTCTTTATTTTTTATGCTTTTATTCTCCATCTTCTTGTTTGTTGTTAATGTTGGGTTTTCTGTTTTGTTTTGTTTTTTGTTTTGTTTTTTGTAGGTGGTGAGTTCCCAGGCAGCCTCCTAGTGGCCAATCTCTCTCCTTCTAGGACAGTTACTCCTGATGGCTCCTTTGTGCCCATAAATCCTCCACGTAGCCAGAATCCTGTCATTTTTATTTTTTTTGCTGTTGTCTCAGGTTTATTAAAATATCACAGCACAGCAGATAGATTCAAACAGCTCCACATGGTGTTTTGAAATTCATCCCCAAACTGCAGGCTGAGTGACCTGCCCCTTTGACCTGACAAAGTCCAAAAGCTTCAGCGTTTCTTTAGTGTCAAGATCTACTTCAATTAACTCCTGATCCAGGGCTGAGACCTCAGGGACACGGGTGTCTCTCCTCTTCCTGCAGCTTGACAGAGAGGCCTCTCACTGGGCCTGTCTGGATCCGCTTCATCAGGGGGGTGACACAGCCCACTATCTTGTCGCAGAGCTTCCTGGTGGGAATGATGATGATCTCTTCACACGCTGTTTGTTCACATGAAAGTCGTTACTCAGACGTGTCTAGTACTTCTCAGTGATGACCCGGGCCACCTGCTTCAAAGTTTTTGGTGCAACCACGGCTCATGTTGGTGGGTTCTTGCTAAAAGATAGCAGAATCCCAGAATTTTTATTAGCACTTGCCTCATTCCACTCCCCTAAACCCACATGTAATCAACCCATTACCCGGACCTGTCCATTTCATTTACTAGAACATCTTGAATCCATCCCTTTCTCAGCAACTCCATTGCCACAAGCTGGTCTAAGACACCATCACTAGCTTAGATAGACCAGCCATCAACAGCATGAGTGGGAATGTGGAGTACGCGCGTGTGGGTGCGTGTGTGTGATGTGAGTGCGGTAAGCTTATGAGCTAGCGTATAAAGGGGTGTGTGTGACAGAATGTGTGTGAGTGTGTGCGAGTGTGTGTGTGGTTATGTGAGCTCTGGCAGGGTTGCTCCTTCATTAGACACAATCAAAGGAGTATTTGCTGAGCAAAACAAAACAAGGCAAAATAAAACAAATCAAGCATACTCTAAACAGAAAAGAAAACAATCACTGGCTTGGATTATTGTAGGAAGATTTGTTTGAATCAGTGGATAGAGGAGTCACTGATGGAAATTTTAAACAAATAAACACGCCTTTACAAATTCCAAGAAGATAAACACACATGCACACACACACACACACACACGTATGATAATTCCCTTTTATAATTTAATATCTAAAATATTTCCCTTTTCCCGCAGAAAGAGTATATTTTTTTCTATCAAATACTGAGAGCCAGAAATCTCTACAATTTTCCCATTTGGAAATGTCCAGAAACTCACGTTAAATTTATTGCTCAATTATAATACCTACATTGGCTTTTCTGATTATTATACTTATTCTAATTTTCATTGTTTAATTTTCTACTCCATTAAAAAACTCACTGTGTCTATACATCTTATTTTAAGTATACAAATAAAACATCAGTACAGGTCTCTGGAGAGCATGTATTGATGCCTTGTTAAGACCGAGGGGGTTTTATAATGTAAAAGTATATGCGTAAAGAGCTTAATATGTTCATTCTTTTATAAGTTCTAGCATTCTTACCAAATCTCATTTATTCTCTTAATTTGCTTAGCAAATCCTTTAAAAACACATAATGGAAAGATAAAGATAGCATTGGGAAGAACACAAATTCTAAATGGCAAGAATCCACACTAATGAGGCTGTTTGCTTGTTTTATGCACAGCTGTGTGTGTGAGTGTGAGGCTGTGGGGAGTGGAAATGGGGACCCATGGGATCCTGTGGGGGTGTGAGCACAGCTCCCTGGTCCTCAGAGGAATCCACACAATATCACCTTCTGCTGACAAAGTCCCCGTGGGGGTCCCTGGTGGGTCCTTAGGGGAGGCACACACCAAGTCTCACAATTAATTTCCAATCTAATTTTTCTACCACCCACTTATTCCCCAGCTCTTATGTATTTTGGGGAAGAAAGAAGTTGGTATATTATTTGTAATTATCCCACAGTTTTCAAAGATAAAAACATAAATATGAACTCATTTAATGCGTTACATAAAATAAGTAAAGTGTTTTTGTCCTACTTTGGATTGGAAAGGGCTTAATGCTTGGAGGTGAGCTGCAGGCCTAGTCTGCCCCAGGCTCTCATGGAGGGGCCAGGGCTGGTTTCCACCTGAAGGCTGCAGAGAAATGGGGAAATCGTTGCTGGTTTTGTGGGACAGTGGAACAGCCTGATGTATGTTGGAGTTTCTGGGAGAGAAATACAAATAAGTGTGAGAGCTTTCCTAGATTTAGGGATCTTTTTGCCATGGACTAAATCACAGAGCATGGCAAGAGACACCTACCTGTGTGTCTGAGTCTGGCTGGGCTGCTATAACACAATGTCATAGGCAGGGTGGCTACAAGCAACAGACATTTATTTCTCACAGTTCTGCAAACTGAAGTCCAAGGTTAAGGCCCCAGGAAATTTGGTGTCTGGTGAGGCCCTCTTCCTCCTCAGGTGTCTGGGTGGCAGGCAGGTGTGTGTCTCTCTGGGCCCCTCTGATGAGGGCACTAATCCCATTCATAAGGGCTCTGCGTTTGTGACCTAATCACCTCTCAAAGACCCTACTTCCTAATACCATCACTGTGGGTGTTGGGGTTTTAACATAGGAATGGCTCTGAGAACCCCCAGACCTGATAGGCAGGTCACACACAGCAGAGTGTGGGGTGGGGGCCAGGACCTGGAGTCTCACTGCCTGGTGCAGATCTGTCTCCACCACCTACTGTGAGAACCTGGGGAGGTGCTGTCAACAGGAAGACTGTTTCCCTTGTCAAACAGTAGCAGGCTGGATCACCACGGGGACTGAACAAGCCGAGGCCACACAGCCTTTGGTGGGGAGCAGGGTCTGGCATTGCCAGTAATCACAGTAGCAGGAAATATCATTCAGCACTGCCCTGACATGACCTCACTTCAGCTGATGGTACGTGGGGACCCTGGAGACAGTCGGCCCCAGGACAGTGTGGACAAGTTGGCCACTTCTGGGGAACACAGGGCTTGTCTTTTCAGCACCTGGGCTGTCACAGCAGGGGGTGGTGGTGGAAGAGTGTGGAAGGGTCTGTGAGACTGTTCATGGGACCTCTTCATCCCTACAGTGGAAGAGGCCTGAGTAATATTCAGGGGATATCCAGGTACTCCATGGTGAGAGAGAATGAGATAGGCATCCCAGTAAAGAGCACAGGCTCAGAGGGATGAAGTGGTTTACACAGGACAAGGGGAGGGGTCTATCTAGTACATGGTAAAAATGATAGTAGGACGCATCTTCTGGGCCCCCTTCCTGTGCTGTCACCCCTAACACATGATGTCTCTGAGCGGGAGCTCTCCTGAGGGGTAAGTGGCCCCAGGTCCACACAGATATCCACCCCAACCATCGCAGCTGCCACCTTGCAATGCCTGGTCCCTTGGGTGTCTTCAGAAGACTTTCCCTCTGGTGTGTGAGCAGGTGAAGCCAGGCCCCAGCAGGCACCCTGGGGAGGGATGGCGTCTGCTGCTGCAGTGGGGCCAGCATCCTTTCTGGGCAGCATTTGGGGAGAAGGTACAGAGCATCATGCAGGAAGCCTCTGAGCACACTCTTACTTTATAGCTGTTCTTCAAGAAATCAGAATACGCACAGGTGGGGTTTGTGCCCAGTGAGTGACAAGAGGCAGATTCTGACACAGAAGGCAAGGCAAGGCCCGGGCCCAGCATGGCCAGGGGGAGCTGCCTCCATCAGGGGGAGGCTGGGAGGAGGGACGTGGGCCCAATGTCTCCAGCTCTCTCTGTGCATTACGTTAAAATCTCTCACAGAACCAGTTGGTTGCAGGAGGCAATGCTTTTCTTAGCATTATATCCCAAACATCAATAAATTAGAGGCTTCTCCTATCTGAGTGGGAAGATCCCACTAAAATGATTAATGGCTTCTCCAGCTCTCATTGGTCCATGGCCCAGATAAAGAGGTAAGAGGTGGGCGTGTCCAAGGGGCAAAACTCCAGATCAGCCCAATAAATTTTAAATTTGGAGATGGAGGAATCTGGGTCCAGAAGACTGAGAGTTCTAGGGCTGAGTAAATGATCTAGGCCAGGCTGACAGAGGGCTGAGTGGAAGGATGGGCTCTGCTTTGAGATTTCCTGCCTTTTGGGACCAAACAAATGCATACCTCCATGTCCTGGGACTACAGGCACCTGCCATCTGCCAGGATTTGGAGAAGGTCCTATCCCTCCTCAGCAGTTCTCCCAGGAATACAGGCAGGCAGGACCTGTGGGCTCATGCTGGGTGGAGCACAAGTCTGCATGGATCCCCATGTCCATGGCTCCCATCCCAGGGCTTGCAGGATATGTGTGGGTTCAAACCCTGCAGACCTGGTATAGAGGGCCTCTGTGGGCTGAGTGCTGGACATGCAGGGCTGCATTAATGGAAAAACAAAGCAAACTGTAAAACAATTTATAGTAGTTTATTTTGAGCCACTGTGAGTGATCACAGGCATAGAGAATATAGTCCCAACAGGTCCTGACAAGATGAGCCCAAGGTGGCCAGGTTACACTTTGATTTTACACATTTTAGGGAGACAGGAATTGCAAGTAAAATAAATCAATATATGGAGGTATACATTGGTTTGGTCCAAAAAGGCAGGAAATCTCAAAACGAGGGCTACAGGCATAGATAGATTCAGAGATTCTTGGACTTGTAATTGATTAAAGGAATCAAGTGCTTGGCAGCAATAGAAAGGAATGTTCTAAGATTAAAAAAAGTTACTACTGGGTAGCACCTGTGGCTCAGTGGGTAGGGTGCCAGCTCCATATACTGAAGGTAGCGGGTTCAAACCCAGCCCTGACCAGCTAAACGGCAGTGGCAACTGCAACAAAAAATAGCCGGGTGTTGTGATAGGTGCCTGTAGTCCCAGCTTCTTGGGAGGCTGAGGCAAGAGAATAGCTTAAACACAAGAGTTGGAGGTTGCTGTAAGCTGTAATGCCACAGCACTCTACCGAGGGTAACAGAGTGAAACTCTGCCTCAAAAATAAATAAATAAATAAATAAATGAAGGCTACTACTAATTCCAACTCAGAGCAATCTTGTAAACAAATTGATGGCCTATAAGGCACAACTTGACCTCTGCCTTGCATGACCTTAGATCCTCCTCATAAATTAGTATCTTTTGCCACAAGTGTCTATTTTGTCAATTTTATGATTTCTATTTTTAACATTAATACTTGTCAGTTGTTGTGTCTAAACTCCAAAAAGAAGGGAGTATCCAACCCCCCTCTCCCTTCATAGCTAGGAACTCAATTTTAAGGGTTTTCCGTGGCTCTCTTGGCTAAGAGGGGATCTGTTCAGTTGGTGGAGGGGGGATAAAATTTCACTTTTACTTCACAGCTGGGAGATGTTGGAATTCCAGCCCAGTGAGAAGCAGAGAGTTTACTATGCACCTCCCAGACCCAGAGAAGTCATAACTTAGAGATGAAAAACATGTCCTACAGGAAGTCCTCACCTTAGAGTGAGCTATGAACAGAAACAGAACAGGTATGCCATGGAAGGAAACAAAACCAAGCCTGATAGGTCCACATGACTGGTACACAAAGACATTTGCACCAGAATGTTAACTACAGCTCAATTCAGAATTGTTAAGTCATGGAAACAGCCCAAATGCCCATCAACCCATGAATGGATTAACAAATTGTGGTATATGTACACCATGGAATACTATTCAGCCATACAAAAGATGGAGACTTTACATCTTTTATGTTTATGTGGATGAAGTTGAAACACAGTTTTCTTAAAGCACCTCAAGAATGGGAAAAAATGTACTAATGTACTCAATACCACTATGAAACCAATATGCAAACACTTACACACTCATACCAATGATAAAACACAAATATATTATAGTAAAGGGAGGGGTGAGGAGGAAGAGGGGAGGAGGGGAGAGAATGATTGGTCAGGGGGACATTGGTGGGATCTTGCCTAATGTGCACAATGCAAGGGTGTCTCTCTCTAATGTCAAGTATGTGGCTTTAGTGTGGAGCAGAGTGTTTGTTATCAGATGTAATGCTGCCAAAACCAGGTCCCTGTTGGCTCTGTCCATAGTCTCTCTGCCTCAACTCCTCACTGAAGAAGAGGGTGGATCATCTCAAAGGTCAAGATGAAGTGAGGGCATGCCAGAGCTCCTGGGTCATGAGGACGTAGACAGAAACCCCAGGAGTCTATTCAACACTGGGTGAGGAGGTGGACTCTGCCTATCTCATTTGTTAGGCCTTGTCTTGAGAGTCCTCAGAACTGGTCATTCAAGTCAGGCCTGAGTGAAAGACCAGATGAGATATTACACCTAGACCCTCCCAATTCATCAGGCTATTGATACAGGTAGAAAACTCCATCTGGTTGGCCAGGAAGGCTATCTAAGTGTGCATGGCAAGGGTGAACCAGGGAAAGAGTCCAGGAAAGTGGAGCCCAAGGTAGAGAAGCAAAGGACCTTCTAACATATAAGTGGAATTTGGAAATCTAGGCAGTTGGGCCTCATAGAGGTCTCTTAACATGGAGCAGAGCCCAACCTACCAGCCTAGAATTGAGGGCAAGTTCTCAGGAAGGGTGAATAATACTGAGGCAATTCTTTGGAGTCAGAGAAGTTTGGGAGTATTAAGGCATCCATCAAACCAGGGCCTAGGACAAGTGTGGTCCTACATGTTGGAGCCCATGATGGCGGCTGGGCCTAGGAAACACACTATCAAGATTCTGGGTTTGGGTCAAAGTGGGACCAATAGTAATTGTTCTTTATTTCAAGTCCCTGAGTGTGTGACTATAGCCATTGAAATACTACAGGACTTCTGGTAGAGGGCTGATATCTCCTGCAGATGGAGATCAAGTGGCCTTGCTGTGTTGAGGAGGCTGCATGGAGAGGCTGGAAACTATGCTGGTTGGCAGCTGCAAAGTCACCAAGTACTTAGGTTCAATCCATGGGAGCCACTAACCTCGACATCCTACACAGCCAGTGACTGTTTGCGAAAGCCCCCTAAGATGCACATTGTGGGTGACAATGGAAAGACAGAGAGAGCACGCTGAAACCGTGCGAGGCTGGCACAAGCACTGCTCCTTAAACCCTTCAGAGCAGGCTCGGCGCCTGTGGCTCAATCGGCTAAGGCGCCAGCCACGTACACCTAAGGTGGCGGGTTCGAATCCCCAGCCCGGACCCGCCAAACAACAATGACGGCTGCAACCAAAAAATGGCCGGGCATTGTGGCGGGCGCCTGTGGTCCCAGCTACTTGGGAGGCGGAGGCAGGAGACTTGCCTGAGCCCAGGAGTTGGAGGTTGCTATGAGCTGTGATGCCATGGACTCTACCCAGGGGGATAGCTTGAGGCTCTGTCTCAAAAAAAAAAAAAAAAACCCTTCA